>ML100433.1:16256-43060 GCA_003697995.1 Taxidea taxus jeffersonii | reverse complement strand
TTTTTTTTTTTTAAAGATTTTATTTATTTATTTGACAGAGATCACAAGTAGGCAGAGAGGCAGTCAGAGAGAGAGAGAGAGAGAGAGATTGGAGGAAGCAGGCTCCCCGCTGAGCAGAGAGCCCGATATGGGGCTCGATCCCAGGACCCTGGGATCATGACCTGAGCCGAAGACAGAGGCTTTAACCCACTGAGCCACCCAGGCGCCCCTAAAAATAAAATCTTAAGGGACACCTGCATGATTCAGATGGTTAAGCATCTCTCCTCAGCTCAGGTCATGTTCTCAGTGTCCTGGGATAGAGCCCCATATCAGGCTCCCAAATCCATGGGGAGTCTGCTTCTCCCTCTCTCCCTGCCTCTCCCTCTGCTTGTGCTCTCTCTGTCTCTCTCTCAAATGAATAAATACAATCTTTAAAAATAAATAAATAAATAAATAAAATCTTTTAAAAATTTTATGAATATTTTAAAAATTATATTTATATATTATATATATAAATTTATAAAAATTTATAATTATATATAAATATAAAATTATATTTATAATTTTTATATTATATTATTTATGTTATATAATTCATTATATTTAAAAAATATAATGAATATTCATTATCTACAGGTGGATCTGATGTATGCAAATAGCCAAAAACTCAGGCCAAGACTGTTGAGTAAATGGGGTGGAAAATCTGGATAGTAAATGTGTTTTAGAATATTTTTCGATTTTAAAAAGGTAATATGGTGCATATAGTGCATATACAACATACAAGGCAATAATCCCAATGGGTCCTAGGACAGCACCCTGTAATCAAACAAATTAATTTTTCTGCATTGAGACATAAATATTCACACTGGGATAAATAAAAGTGGGATAAATGAAACTATAAACAACTTGATATAAATTTCGGAGGTGTGCCACAAGTAAGTTCAGGTCAGATTAGGTTGTGGTGTCAAATGAGTTAAGAAAAAGTTTTGGTTTTCATAATTAATTTTTTTAATCTAGGAGGATTACAGACAATAAATATTTGATGAAGACACTCCATTCCAACTATTCAGTCGCCCAAGCTAGAATCCCAGCTACTTGGGCTATTTGCATACACCTTACCACCTTTGAACCACTTTATTTGAACCACTTTAATTTTCTCCAAGCTAGCTTCCCTGAGGTTTTTGCAACCATAAAACCCTTCACCCACACTAATCTTAAGTGCAGATCTGCCTGTGTCACTCCCATATTACAAAGTCCTTATGATTCCCTAGTACCTCCAGTGATGAAGCCCCGGGTCTTTACTATGATCTAAAACATAGGTGTAAAGAAACTAACTACAGGGGTGCCTGGGTGGCTCAGTCGGTTAAAGCCTCTGTCTTCAGCTCAGGTCATGATCCCAGGATCCTGGGATCAAATCCGGCTCTCTGCTTGGTGGGGAGCCTGCTTCCTCCTCTCTCTCTCTGCTTGCATCTCTACCTACTTGTGATCTCTGTCTGTCAAATAAATAAGTAAAATCTTAAAAAAAAAAAAAAGTAACTACACCTGGGCTGTTCAAAGTTTGTTACCAATCTGCAATGAAAGTATTTCAGAAATTAAGTGTAAGCATTTAGAAACTTTTCTCACAGTTTGACAGAGAATTTTTATATTTGTTGAATCTAATACAAATATGGACTTTGTTTTACTTTTCTAACAATTCACGTTTAGTGTATTTTATAGAAGTAGGGAACAATAGATTAGAATTTTTAAAAGATTTTATTTATTTACTTGACAGAGAGAGAGCACAAGCAAGGGAAGCAGGAGAGAGAGAAGCAGGCTCCCTGCTGAGCAGGGAGCCCAGTGAAGAGCTCAGTCCCAGGACCCTGGGATCATGACCTGAGCCAAAGGCAGATGCTTAACTAACTGAGCCAAACAGGCGCCCTGGAATTTTCTTAATTGGTCCTTTACCATAGTTTGAGAAAGCACAAGTCTAAAATACACTTAATAAAATGGATTTGTACACCTCCCTGGGCTGGTTTTCTTCTAAAGATTTTATTTAGTAGGGTATATGTTGTAATGAGCACTAGGTATTATGTAAGACTGATGAATCATAGACCTGTACCCCCTGAAACAAATGAGACATTATGTTAATTAATTGAATTTAAATGTTAGAAAAAGGAAAAAATATTTATTTATTTTTTAAGATTTTTGTTTATTTGACAGAGAGAGATCACAAGTAGGCTGAGAAAGAGGAAGGGAAGCAGGCTCCCTGCTGAGCAGAGAGCCCTATTCGGGGGCTCTATCCCAGGACCCTGGGATCCTGACCTGAGCAGAAGGCAGAGGCTTTAACCCACTGAGCCACCCAGGCGTTCCTTGTTTATTTATCTGAGACAGAAAGAGAAAGTGCACACACAGGCATGGAAGGGGAGGGGGTGGACGACCAGAGGGAGGACAACCTGACTCAGTGCTGAGCACTGAGCTGATACAGAGACAAATCCCACAACCCTGAGATCATGACCTGAGCCGAAACCAAGAGTAGGACACTTTAACTGACTGAGCCAATCAGGTGACCCTCCCTGGGCAGCCTATCCAGCAATAATGAATAATTTTTTATTTTATTAAAGATTTTTATTTATTTATTTGACAGAGCAAGAGAGACCTGAGCCGAAGGCAGAGGCTTAACCCACTGAGCCACCCAGGTGCCCCAATAATGAATAATTTCTAGTTTCTGAAACATACTCTGTTTCATATCTCCATGTAAGTTACCATTCTGCTCTGACTTGACTGGCCCTTACTCCTGGAAAGCTATTCATATATCAGTATCCTAGACTACATCAATAAGTCCTTTGGATGCTTGTCTAAACCAGTTTCCTACAACACCAGGCAGAAGACATCAGTTGCCCCCTATTCTTCTGTCATTATTGGGTACCCCTTTTGTTGTACTATCTCCCTACCTTCTTCAAGGCAGAGGTTAGGATTATTTGTCTTCTCGGGGTGAAGCATTTCTTGTAAAATGACTAACTAAAGGACAACACTCCTTAGATCACAATTATAACATGTTACAAAGAGAAAAAAATGAGGATCGTTATTTTACATTCATATTTTTCTGTTACTAGCAAGGATTTCAGTCTCCTACTGTCAGGGCCTACTTAGCCAGAGCGACCCCATCTCGGTTGAACAGCCATTTTGTTGTTTGTGCAGTGAAACTTAAACTGACCCTGCCCCCCACCCCCAGAGGAACTTACTTAGAAGCAAGTTCGGGAAACCAGTAAAATATGGTCAACCAGTCCCTGATAACAGAGCCCAAGTACAAGGATGGGTCAGGTCAGGTGGAGATAACAGAGCCCAGAATGCAAGGACGAGTCAGGCCAAGTGGAGACAATTGGCCAGGCTCAACCATATGGCCTTTGCTCTATAAAACTTTGTCTGTGAAGCTGGGGTGGGGTGGGGTGAGTCGCTCTCTCCATAAGAGACAGCCCCAGCAGGTCAGTTTGATTCTGGATACTGGCTCGAAATAAAGCTTTGCTTGACCTTCACTTTGTATCAGTCTCGCTCCTTTGATCACGGACCCCATCACTATCTTTCCCATCTGGGTATGAATTAATTTACCAGAACACTGGACATTTTATTTGTTTAATTTAAGTAAACTCTGTGCCTAACCTGTCACTGCAGCTAACCACCCCAAGATGGAGAGTCACATGCTCTACTGACTGAGCCAGTCACATGTCCCACAACAGTGGACATTTTCGAAGACCAAGGAGCCAGACTTGTGAGATTCACTGGAAACTTTAAGTAAAGGAGACCTCTTCACTTAATAGTTTTGCCCAGATTTGGCCCCTTTTGGAGCAAAATGTGTCAATCGCCCTTTTCAAGATTGCTCAGACCAGGAAATAGCCTCATTAATGCATTCATTTCAAACAGCCCACCAAAGAGCAGACCAGCCCTGGAGAAGTCTTGGGCTGAGGGAGAGACAAGCAAGTATAATTGAAAGGCTTACAAAGGGATGCCTGGGTGGCTCAGTTGGTTACTCGGCTGCCATCGAGTCCCACATCGGGCTCCTTGCTCAGCAGGGAGCCTGCTTCTCCCTCTGCCTCTGTCTGCCTGTGCTCGTTCGCTCACTCTCCCTCTCTCTCTGACAAATAAATAAATAAATAAATAAATAAATAAATAAATAAAAAGAAAGGCTTACAAAGAACCTTGAGGCCTCTAAGGGACGGAAGGAATTAATTCTGCCTGGGGAGAGGGGCGGGGGGGGGGGGGAAGAGAGCGGTGAAGGAAGATGAAGTTTGAGCCAGACCCTGCTGAGCGAACTGGATTTGGCCTGGTAAAAACCCTAGTGGAGGGGAATGTGAGCAGTGCAATCTGCTAGATGAAAATCTGCACGTGCCCAGGAATGACAATCCTTCTGGTTAGCAATTTCCTCACTCCTCTTCCACCCACTTCTTCACACTCTTTCCCCCTGTTCTTGGAAAATTGGGACTGGGGATACTGTTTCCCTTCCTGGAAGAGACCGGTGTAGACAATAAATTAATCCTTGATTAAATGGGATCCCTTGCTATGCTGTGCGTAACTCTGAGAACACTCGGATGGGGGAGGGGGAAGCAGGTGAGTCAGGTAGGGAGGGGTTCTGATCCACACTGGGGAGAATGGGGCTCACGGAGAAAAAAAGGAGAAATAAGATTTTTATATTTGTGTAACACCTTTTTTATCATCACCCCCACGCCACGCCACCTTTTATCTTTGTTTTTCTATAGCTTCTCATATTCTCGGTCTCTTTGTCTCTGCCTCTCTCCAATAGCAAAAGGCTGGAAATTCCTAGTTCTCAACGGAAGGGAGTAGGAGGGGAGTTGGGGGTGGCAGGAGTGGGAGGGAAGCGAAGAACAGACGTCTCAGCAGCTCCGGCTGCGGGGGCGCTCTGGGCCTCTTGCGGGGCTTCACAAGTCAATGATTTTTTTTAATGTACATATTTTTAAATCCACACATAGGGGCTCACATACAAACCTAGAGAGAGACAGAGACAGATACACAATTCGATGTAAAGAAACATATAAATACATTATCTCAGGATACAGAGGCACAAACTAGCAATAACGTCTTAAATTTGCTTGGCACTTTACAGAGTCTTCATACACATCTTCTCATTTGAACCTGAAAAAGATACCAACCCTCGGGAGTTCCACTCTCCCACACAGGTTCGCACCTAGGGAGACCCCCTACTTACTCCCCTAGGGGACTGGGCGAGCCCAGGTCTTGGGGCTGGTCTCCCTTCCTCCTTCTCTGGCCGAATATCCGCCCCAGAATCAAAAAGTGGAGGACCCGGAATCGGCTCCTCCCTCGTCCCCTTTCCCGGGCTGGGACCCAAGGGCCCAGCGCCCAGCTGGTTACCCTCGCCGGCTTCACTCGCTACTCCGCCCTCTTTCCCGGGCCTGCGTCTTCCTCCGGACCCGGGGGCTCAGCGCCGCCCCAAAGGGGCCCGGGTGGGAGGGAGGGGGGCGCCTGGAACAGAGGCTGCGTGGGCGGAGGATGTGCGTCACGGGGCGCGTGGGCGGGGGGGGAGGGAGGAGGCACGTGGAAACCCGGGGCCAGCGGCTGGCAGCCCAGGCTCCAAATAACCAGAGAAGAGTGGGGGAGGGGGTGCCCACACACATCAGAGAGGGTCGGAGGAGAGTCTCGGGAGGGAGCCCGTCTAGCCGCGCCTTCCAATTGCAGGACTGGGGATGGGGAGTTGGGGGAGGAGGGATCTGCGCTTTCCTATTACCGCCTCACTGCGTTTGGGGCTGAAGCAGAAGGAGAAGTGAATCTTAGGTACCGAAATCCCACCCAGGGATGCACTCCCCCTCTTCTGCCCCCACCGGAGACGGAAAGGTCCCCCTGCTGAGCCGGAATGTAGAACCAGCCCCGGTTCTACCACGCCGCCCACGCCTTGCCAGGCCCGGAGCCACTCAGAAGTGCGGAATGGCGGGGCGGGGCTGAGGTTTCGGACCAGGGAGAACCTGACCCCCGGCCGGTCCGCTCGGTTCCACCCTGCCTTCATTTTGTCGGGGCCTCGAGCCAGGACCGGGCCCTCAGAGCCCCTGCCGGCCCCCCACCCCCACCCCGACCTTCCAACCGTGGGCGGGAATGTAATGGGAACCAGATGGGGCTAGGAGAAACAAACGGGGAGGGTGGGTTACGGAGGGGGTTAGGCTCCTTGAAGGAGCTCCTCCCTCCAACTCCTCCTCAGGGAGCCACGTCGGACTCTGCGGCCTCCCGCCCATCTTCCTTTAGACTCTCTCGAGCGCAGGTTTTAGGTTCTGCGGACCTAAAAACCTCCGCAGAAGGGATGTTCTCCCTACCCCAGCTTTGCCACAGACTTCCCCAGGAGCAGGTCCCCATTCTTAGCAAACAGGGTGCGACAACTAGAGGAAGGAGGGGTACCTCGTTCCATCTCTGCCTGACCAATGCTTTAACAGCCCGACGCCACTGATCGACACGTTAGCTTCTACCATAATCCTCCCATTTCTGTACCCCAAACTTCGACAGGGAATCGAGGCAGGGATGGAGGCCTGGGTTTCCGAGCAGGGACCTTCAAATGACTCCTTTTGCAGCAGGGTAAGAGTGCTGGGATATCCGAGGAATTCCTGCAGAGCCCTGCGCTCGCAGACCTGCCCTAAGCGCACACTCAAGGGAGTCGGATGCACGCCCGAGGAGCCGCGCACCCCAAGGCTCCGCCAACTTTTCCCGGCTCATTCCTAGCAATCCCACGTACAGCACCGCGAGGCCGGAGTGTGGGCAGCGGGCGTCCGCGTAGTTGTTGAGGCGCGTGTGCACGTTCGTGCGATTCTCCGTGTTTTTGTGTACCCGCATGTGGTTGTGAAACTCCGCTCTCCGCTCGGAGGGGTAGGAGCGGGCGGGGGGGGGGGGCAGGAAGAATGTCGCCGGCTGGGCGCTCACGTGGGTACGTGGGCGCGAAGAGGGCCGGCTGTGCATCCGGCGTGGGCGGCGCGGAGCGACCTCGCCCCGCCCGCCAGGCCCCCAAGCCCGCCCTCCCGCAGCCCGGCCTCGGTCACCTCAGTCCCTAGCTTGGCGCCGCCGCTCCGAGTCCCCGCCCCCGCCTCCCGTTCCACGCCTCCTCCCCCTAGTCTCCGCCTCTCTCCGACGCTTTGCCGCGGCGCCTCCACCGCCGGCCCTGAGGCCCGGGCGCCCGCCCCCCGCCCCCGGCCCCCGCCCCCGGCGCTGCCCACGCCCTCCGCCCGCCCGGCAGCCAGCGCCGCGCCGGGCCTCGCTCCCCGTGCGTCCTGCGGGGGCGGCGGCGCGGAGAGGCGGCAAGCGCAGCCGGGGAGGGGGGGGCAGAGGCACAGACAGAGGCGCGGAGGCTCGGAGAGAGGAGACGTGGAGGGAGGGACGGAGCCCGGACAGCGGCGGACAAGGCAGCGCGCGCCAGGCGCCGAGCGCTGGGCACCGAGAGGGGCAGCCCCTTTGGCCTCCGGCCGTCCATGCACAGAGCGCCCTCCCCCACAGCCGAGCAGCCGCCGGGCGGAGGGGACTGCGCCCGCCGGACCCCGCAGCCCAGACCCAAGTTAGTGGGCAGAGGGAAGCGGCGGGGAGTGGAATGGGTGGAGCTGGACTCAGTAAAGGGGTCCGGAGGGCGGAGGTCGAGAACAAGGGGAAGCGGGACGGGGGTGGGAGGTGGAGACTGATTGAAAAGGGGGTGCGTCTTTGAATTAGGGGGCCCTGGGAGCAGGTAGGGAGCGGATGAAGCTGGATATGAAAGAGTAATACTTAATTCTCCATCCCCCGTTTACTCTGCCGATGTGATCTGGCATGTGAACCCCCTGCAAAGAATGTGGGGGCCCCCAAATGCCAAGGGAAGCCCTGGAGCTCTGGCTGGTAACAGGGCTGGGGGAGGGCTGCTGCGCTGTTTCAGTCTTCCGTTGACACGGAGTACGCGAGCCCCGGGGTCCGGGAGAAGCAGGCGCCTCGGAACCATGGGAGAGCATCAGCAGGGCTGTGGAGAAGCTTCAGGCTTCCCTTCTCTTTTCTGTAGCTATATTTACGGCACGCGGAGGGGAGTTTCGGTGTGCAGCCCCTCCCTCAAGAGGTCTTGAGCCGCTCCTCCGCTCCACTTGGAGGTGTGGGTGGCAAATGGGGGAGAGGAGGTAGGTGGGAGCCCCCAGGCGGTTTTCGCCCACGGACGCTGCCGCTGTAGGAGTGTGTGTGGGCGGAACAGGACCCAGAGCAGAACAATTGAGGCACTCCTCCCTGCTGGCGCCTGAGCTGAAGGGACCGGCCTCCCTACCCAGCAGGTGGGGAAGGTCACTGCTGGGAGAGGGTTCAACTTAAGGGGCACTGGGCAGTTGGGAGGAAAGGAGAGGTCCTGCGAAACAGCTCAGGGGAGCTGAGCAGAGCAGGGGTCCGCCTGGCTTGCTGAGTGAGAAAGGGCCACACCCCTCCCTTGCAGCTGCCTGGGTAGGACGCCACCACGGAGTGAAACTGGCCAGCAGTAGGTCCCAGGCGTCCACTGTGGAGAGGACAGGGGGTCCTACATGCACCTCAGTGTAGAAAGTCACCTTGAGTAAAGCTGAGACTGCTGGGCATTTAGGGTGGAGGGTGAAGACCGTTCTGGGGGAAAAGGAGGCCCAGCCACCCCAGGGGTGTGCTGGCTGGCCTCAGTGCTCAAGGTCTCCTTGCCCCAGGCCAGAAAAGTAAAAGCTGAGAATGGGGGTGAAGAGATTTTGATTTTGGCAGAGAGACTGGGCTGCCTTTTGGTACTTGTGGCCCATCTGGGATGGCACCGGTGTGTTTATGTTTCCCCGTAATGCCTAGTTCTGAGTCTGTGCTCAGGCTTGGGTCTTGGGCAGAGAGCACATTAGAGGAGGGGAAGAGAAGCAAACAGGAAAGAGAGGACAATTGGGAGTGTGGGTTGGTACCCAGCAGGGGGACCCATACTGACTGCCTCCCCTTCTACCGCACTTCTCTTCAGGCCCAGTGCCCGAACCATGGCACTGCCTCGGACACTGGGGGAGCTGCAGCTTTACAGGGTCCTGCAGCGCGCCAATCTCCTTTCCTACTATGAGACCTTCATCCAGCAGGGAGGGGACGACGTGCAGCAACTGTGTGAGGCTGGTGAGGAAGAGTTCCTAGAGATCATGGCACTCGTGGGCATGGCCACCAAGCCCCTCCATGTCCGCCGCCTGCAGAAGGCACTGAGAGAATGGGCCACCAATCCGGGGCTCTTTAGTCAGCCAGTGCCTGCTGTGCCTGTCTCCAGTATCCCACTTTTCAAGATCTCTGAGACTGCGGGCACCCGGAAAGGAAGCATGAGCAATGGGCACAGCAGCCCAGGGGAAAAGGCAGGCAGCGCCCGCAGTTTTAGCCCCAAGAGCCCCCTTGAACTTGGAGAGAAGCTGTCACCACTGCCTGGGGGACCTGGGGCTGGAGATCCCCGGATCTGGCCAGGACGGAGCACTCCAGAGTCCGACGTTGGGGCGGGAGGAGAAGAGGAGGCAGGCTCACCCCCCTTCTCCCCACCTGCAGGGGGAGGAGTCCCGGAGGGGACCGGGGCTGGGGGGTTGGCAGCAGCTGGGGCTGGGAGTGGTCCAGATCGCCTGGAACCAGAGATGGTGCGCATGGTGGTGGAGAGTGTGGAGAGGATCTTCCGGAGCTTCCCAAGGGGGGATGCTGGGGAGGTGACATCCCTTCTGAAGCTGAACAAGAAGCTGGCGCGGAGTGTGGGGCACATCTTTGAGATGGACGACAGCGACAGCCAGAAGGAGGAGGAGATCCGCAAATACAGCATCATTTACGGCCGCTTCGACTCGAAGCGGCGGGAGGGCAAGCAGCTCAGCCTGCATGAGGTGAGGACCCCATTCTCTTAGGATTGCACTTGGCTCCCAGGCCTCACTCTCCTCACCGTGGAGAACCTTTGCCCTCCCCAGCCTGTTTCCTTGCCTTCTGACTAGGACCCCACGCCCCAGTCACTCCTACACAGCCCAGCCCCAGCCACTGCAGTGCTTCCCTCCTCAGCTGAGGGCAAAGCAGAGGTACAGGCCAGCGCCGGGGCATCCCACTCTATGCCGCTTGGGACTGCTCGGGCCAAGGGATCTCTAGGCTCCCTCGGCAGCCTGGGATGTTGGCCGCTGTTTTCCGCCTCCAGAGAGCTACATAGCATCAGATCCTAAGCAAGCGTCTAATGCATGGGCTTTATCTGTTTGATGGCGAAGGGTGGGAGGAGGTCTGGGCACGGCAGCGGGGCCTGAGGACTGTGCCCACTTGGCGGCCCTCTCCACAGCTGACCATCAACGAAGCTGCTGCGCAGTTCTGCATGAGGGACAACACACTTTTACTGCGGAGGGTGGAGCTCTTCTCCCTGTCGCGCCAAGTGGCCAGAGAGAGCACCTACCTGTCCTCCTTGAAGGGCTCCAGGTGAGACTCCCTTCTCCAGGTTCCTCTTAGATTAGAGAATCCTGCCAAGGATCTAGGTCCTGGGCCTAACTTCCTGGGCAGGGGCCTCTAGGCCTGCTTCCTGCCCACATGCGTGTCCTGCTTTGCGCCAAGCCCACTTGTCTGGGCCTGGGTCCTCCTCTTGTCCATCTCAGGTTTTGTCTGCTCACCCACAACAGCAGTACCAGAGCTAGACACTCCTGCTCAGCCAACTGCTTTCTGGTCTTGAAAGCACACACACTCCTTCCCAGATTCTATGTTCTGCCCACCATGCGGCCCTCCCCAGCTTCACCTTCCTTACTGCTCTCATCTTCGCAGGCTTCACCCCGAAGAACTGGGAGGTCCTCCACTGAAGAAGTTAAAACAGGAGGTAGGTTTCTAGGGTGGACACAGGGTGTTAGCACCCCTCCCCAGCTCCTCCCTTGCTAGGTCCTCATCTTCCCCTTTGGGGCATCCACAGGTTGGAGAGCAAAGTCACTCTGAACTCCAGCAGCCTCCACCAGGCCCTGAGTCCTATGCACCCCCATACCGGCCCAGCCTGGAGGAGGACAGTGCCAGCCTGTCTGGAGAGAGTCTTGATGGACACTTGCAGGGTGAGTGTCCATAAGAATACTTATCTTTGCGCTGTGGGGGTGGAGTAGGTGGGAGGAAGGAGCTAGGAGGCCACTCCCTGGAACAGGGTTGGGAGGCCTGGCTGGATGGGGGCAAAGGGGCCTGGGCCTATGGGTCTGCTTTGCACTTGAGGGGGGGGGGGGCGGGGCGGGGTTCCGTTGACTGTAGCCCCTTACCTGATCCGTGCCCATGCCCACAGCTGTGGGGTCATGCCCAAGGCTGACGCCGCCCCCTGCTGACCTGCCGCTGGCATTGCCAGCCCATGGGCTGTGGAGCCGCCATATCCTGCAGCAGACCCTGATGGATGAGGGGCTGCGGCTAGCCCGCCTCGTCTCCCACGACCGCGTGGGCCGCCTCAGCCCCTGTGTGCCTGCGAAGCCGCCTCTCGCAGGTGAGGCAGCAGCAGCGCTGTCCCCAAGCACCCCTGCCACCCAGGCCCCACCCAGCAGTCCTGGCTTCCTGGGGCCAGGTGGGAGGGAGAGAGATGTAGTCACCAGAGAGAGCAGCCAGTAAGGTGCTGGGGCTCCAGCCATCCAGGCCTTGGGCTGAGGAAAGGGGGATCCTACAGGGCTGTTTCCACTAGGAGGATCTGATCCTAATGGAGATCTGTGAAGGGGGCGCTGGGGTGAGCAAGGGGACAGAGAATGGGGGACTAGGGGAACAGGAAGGGAGGGTCACCAAGAAAGGAAGGAGGGACAGAGCTGGCACCAAGGCAGAAGGGTAGAGTAGGCTAGGAGTTATGGTGGGGTTGCCTGGCTGGGAAGTAGAGAAGCCCAAAGGGGGATGCTTTGTGTGTGTATGGGGGAAGGGAGTAGTCCGCCAGAGGGCCAGAGCGGCTGGGCTGAGAGTGATGCAGCAGACAAAGCCACCAACCCTGGCTTGGTATTTTTAAACTGTGTGTGGGTGGGAAGTGGGGGTGGGGACTGGAAGGGGGGGCTCTTCTTGGGGGAGGAGTTGGGAGGCTGACTTCCTGTGTTCCCCCTGATTTGGCTTCTAAGAAACTGGAGGGGCATGGTAGGGTAGGTGGGGCCTCTGGGAGGGGGCCAGGGATGAGTGGGGGCGGCAGAGCCTGGGAGGGGGGGGAGGGGGAGAGGTCAGAGCCAAGCCACCCCCACAGCTCCTGACAGAACCAGAAATTCCAGCAGAACGGAGGCGGGAGAGACAGAGAAGGAGAGAGACACATACAGAGAGAGCGCTACACACAGCCGGAAAGGGGAGGGGGCGCACACACTTGGGTATGGAACACCTCCCATACACACACCTATAAACGTGTAGTGAGCAGGAGGCAGCCCATCAAATCCAGCTCATCTTTGCAATCTCCCGACTCCTGCCTCCTGTCCAGCCACCTCCTTGCATCACTCACCCCACTGCCTCCTAACCTACCCCTTTTCTCCCTACAGAGTTCGAGGAAGGGCTGCTGGACCGATGCCCCGCCCCAGGACCCCATCCTGCCCTGGTGGAAGGTCGCAGGAGCAGCGTCAAAGTGGAGGCGGAGGCCAGCAGGCAGTGAGGGGTGCACTGGTGTCATCAGACCCAGGACTTGGGCTTCTGGCTCACACGGACTCCGACATTCTCCATCCCTGGCATCTAGTCACAACCCTGGATCCTTCAGCTGCCCTTCTCCTGCCTCCCCACCTGCTCCATGGGCATAGAACTATGGGGCTTCAAGCAATAACGAGCAGGGGCCTGGCAAGAGGACACAAGGAGGGTGCGTGGTGCCCCTTCACCCTTGCCTAGAGCAAGGGGGCAAGGACTTTGTCTCCAGGGTATCTGGGGTTCTCTCCTCCCTTACACAACACACTCCTGTTCTCTGTAGCTTGAACCAGTGGTATGAGCAGTTGGATTCAGTTTGGACATGGGGGAAAAGGGGACTTCCCTGGGAAGGTCCAACAGCTAAAAATGGCAATGTTTCCCCCCAGAACTGGGGGCCTGGGAACACTGGACCTCCTCCTCCCCTCTGCTCCCCATTTTTGTGCTTCTAGTTTGTTTCTTTAATTTAACAAGTGCTGCAGTTTGCCCACCTATCCCCATCTTTCCCCCAAGTCCTCAGCAACTTTTTCCCTCCTGCCCTTTTGGGGGGTAGGGGGAGGTGAATGTGGGGTCCCCTCGACCGGCCCCCTCAGGAGGCCTGGGTTGGACTCAGGGTCTCCCTCAGCTGGGGGCTGGACCGCAGCACCTGTCTGAGCAGTTAGAGCGTCTTTCTTTTCAGATCGTGTACAGTAGATTATTTATTTTGTTATTTTGGAATAAAATTTATTTTATGGCTTAGGATTGATGACCCCCCCCAAGAGGGAGAAGAGTGGCATGGGAATGGGGCAGTGGAGGGAAGCTGGCAGTGAATGGGGAAAGAGAAAAGCAGCAGCAGGGAAGGCCCCCTAATGTACTCAGAGGACCTCATGCCTGGGCCTGGGTCTCTCATGCTGGGCCTGGCCTTTGGGCAGGATTGGCAGGGTTGAGCCACCAAAGCTAGAGCCACGTACAGATGTCACAGCCACACAGACCCACGGGGGCCACAGTCCTACAAAAACTGAGTACATCTGGGTTAGCATGTATCAGAGAAGCTAGTGCATTTGCTGGTGTCTTTTGTGCAGTGTTTCACACTTCCGAACTTGTCACACAGGCAAGATCAGAAGGATACATGTATTTTTTGTGGCCATAACAATGAATATGTGTGACATCTGTATATTCACACATCTCAGGGACGCACACTTTCACATGGCTGCCCGTAAAACGCAGCCCTTGACCTGCATGGTTTTCTACACATAACCAAAAGTCTCCATCCAACTGAAAGGAATGTAGGGCTGTTGGAAATTTGTTTTTTAATCTGGGTATAACCCACATCAGTAACCCAACTGTACAGATTGTCCCACCCAGGGTCTCCTGAACTGCTCCATCCACCCAGGGCTGGGACCCAAGCCCATCCCTCAGTTCCCAGCCCCCTGTACAAACGTGTGCACGTGTCTGCCTGTTTCTACTTGTGTGTCCTGGGCTCTGGCTCAAGATGGGCGGAGAAGTCCTCTGTGCCCTAACGTGCTGTCGCCCAGCCCCCTTCCTACTCAGCCCCATCTTCCAAGGAGAGCTCTGTGTGTGTGTGTGTGTTCTGTGTGTGCAGGCGTGTTAGGGCGTGTCTCACTTTGGAACCTGAATTTCCCTTCCAGCGTTGGAAGGGGGAGGACAGGGGTGTGTGGTAGGAAGAAGGAGTGGATAGGCTCCACCCACTGCATTTTCCTGGCAGTCTTTTCCTCCTGACCAGGGAGTAGATGGGGATAGGAGGACACTCTCCCCATCTGCCACTTGGCAGGAGCATAGGCAAGTGTCCAGAGCAGGTCCGGGGGGTAGAAGAGCTGTCTTTCTCAGGGCTCCCGTTCCAGCTGGGATCACCAACTAGGGTTGGCCCTTAGGTCCAGGTGGGACATTGAGATCCCAGACTGCCCATAGTGAGAGGGCTGCAAGAGGGGCTGGGTGCCCAAGGCTCCTCCCCCCGATTCCCCTTGCCCCTCCAGGAGAAGCTTGGTGAGGTCCTGTTCAGTAGGAGGCAGCAAGGGTGGGAACATGTCTTCACCAACCCTGTAAGGAGGAAGGGGAGAAGCAGTAGGGTAGCTATGGCACCCGCTCCTCTGGCATCTACTCCTCCAGCTCCCGCCCAGCCATCACCCCCAGGCTGCCACTCACCAGGTGCCCTGAGGGAACCCTCCCACTGACTGGCTCATGCAGCTGTCTTCAGCCATGGTCACATCTGAGCAGAGCAGGGACTCAGGAGTGGACACGGCATGCTCCTGAGATGGGCATGGGAGCAGGCCCCTGCCAAGACCAGAAAAGTCAGTAAGATGGGGGTGGGATAAGGATGGGAAGGAATGGGGAGCATGGGATCAGGAGGGGTGCTGTCACTCACTGAGGGTGAGTTTGGTCAAAGGACAGGTTCATCGGGTTCAGGTTGGGGGGCATCTGCAGGTGAGATCTGGAAACAGGAAGGAGGGCACAGTCAGAGAAAGGAAGGCTAGACAAGGACACCGTGTTCCAAAGTCAAAGTCATTGAATGAGGAAACAATTTCCAGCTCCTTTTCCCAACCACATAGTCTTGGGTAAGCTGTGGGCTCAGCCTCCTCATCTGTAAAATGTGTATGTGTTGGGGATTGGGCTGGGGAAGGAGAGAAGGGTTGAGCTAGCTGATCTCTTTATTTATTTGGGAGGGGGAGGAGCAGAGAGACGGGGAGAGAAACAGACTCCCTACAACACAACTGCCAGGGATCGGGGGTGGGGGAGCTTTATCCCCGGACCCCTAAGATCATGACCCTGAGATCATTACCTGAGCTGAAACTAAGTGTCAGATGCTTAACCAACTCAACCACCCAGGAGCCCTTGAATTAGCTAATTTCTAATGTTTCTCTGGACTCTCGTGGTTCTAAGCCCCCCAGTCTCTACCCTACCTCAATTCCCAGGAGGGGAGATATCGTGCCTTGTCTTAAGAGTCAATAAGCACCTGCAGTTATTATAAGAAGAGTGTTACTTAGGGAGGAAAAATGTCTAGGCCACTTCAAGGCCAAAACAGATGAATAAATAAAAATCCAGACAGCAGATAAATGACAGTGGCAGGACAGGTAATCAGTTCTTAACATAGTTCTGGCTATGAGCTTTACAGGTGTTACTAATTCAATTAACCCTCACAATAATTCCCTGAGGAAGGTGTTATTAGTATTATTATCAATATTCCCTATTCTCAGGCACCAGTATGAAGTAACCTGCCCAAAGTCAGTAAGTGGTGGAGCTGGAATTTGAACGTGGCTAAGTCTGGATCTTAACCACTAACCTCTCAATGGAGTGGACAGAAGAGACAGAGTGTCAGCCTTTTGCTGCCCCTTTCTCACAGTGGAGCCTCTCCTAACAAATGGTAAATGCCCATCCCCCTTGCAGGTGGGTATCCATGTCCCTTCCACTTACTCTGGGAAGGTTGTCAACGCATCTTCCCGGGAGAGGGCTTGGTAAGAGGGGATGGAGTGAGAATGCGGTGGGTACACCTGGGACCTGGGGAAAGAATGAACGCAGACTCCCCTGAGGCCAGCCCTTCTGCTGGACACCCCCACCTCCTGCCCCAAGACGGGAATCCCTCTCCTGGAAAGGGACATCCCCTACTTCAGTCCCTAATCCCAGCTCTGCCAGCTGCCCAGGCTTAAACACCTGTCCCCACAGACCACTCCCATTCCTGCCTCTCAAGCTCCTTACACCATGTCTGGACTGAGCTGTATATTCATGGGGGAATCAGCGGCCATTCCAAGATCGTAAGCCGGCACCATGGTAGGCATTTGGGGCTCCAAGGTAGGAAGTGGCTGGTCCCTGGAGGAGGGAAGGAGGTCCATGTGACTGACCAAAGGCTGATGCCACCACTTCTTCCAGCAAGGAGTACCAGGCCTACCCACCGTTCACAATGCCGCACTCACCTTTCCACAGTCATCTTGATGGTAGCTGGGACATAACCCCTGCCGTCCTTACCCATCTGTTCAGCTGTTGTGGGGGAGGAAAGGAGAGCCATGGAGTGCCCCAGGATTGGGGAGGAAGGGATGTGCAAAAGGTGGGCATAGCTGATGGGCAAATAGGAGAAATGGGACTTTGAAAATGGAGAGAGAAGTCAGGGATGACATACACTGTGTAGGGAGAAGGGCAACTGGGATAATGGAAGAGATGGGCAAAAGAAGGGTTCAAACTGTGAGCTCCAGCTTACGCTTGTAGTGGCTCCGGAAAGCTTCATCCTTGGGTTTCTTGGGGTAGAGGTTTTTAAGCTGAGCAAGGTCCCGGATTCGATCTCCCAGTGAACGAATAGATAGGTCTTTGGCAGAGAATGGCTGGATATTCTCTATCTGTGGAGAGCCTACAATAGGAATGAGATCCTGAGTCCCCTCTGTCCAGACATTCTCCTCCCCTCCACCCAGTTCCAACACAGGATCCACTCTCAATCTACCAAGGTGAGGGGGAGAGGAGTGAGGGTGAGAGTCCTGGGGGAGGGAGACCAACCAGTCTCTGTTCCTACAGAGCTCATAATGAGAAGGATGGAGGGAAGTTGGACCTAAGGAAGGACTCCCTGAAGATCATCAAGGAAGGCTAAGACATTTCCTTCCCAGAAGAAGCCCCAGAGGGCACAGGCACAGAAACAGAGCACTGGCTGGGGTGACCTCACCATCCTGGCCCCGGATAACATGGGCAATGGTGATGCCCCCAATCTCTGAGTCGCTGAAGCGAAGGAGGAATGTTCCATCAGGCTCGTTGAGAAGAAGGCTAGTGACGTACTGTTTGCTGATGAAGCCAATGATCAACCTGGCCAGGATGAAGGAGAGGATGGGGTTAGGGGCACTGGCTGTGGAGAAGGAGCTAGGGGTACAAGTGCTCAGGCCACTGGGGCAGGGACTCACCGATCTGACCAGTAGCTCCGGAGACAGCGCTTGGTGAGGTCCAGAACACCATCAAACCACTGCCAAAAGGTGAAGCCACGACCCAGCAGGATCTCCTGGGGAATGAGGGGGAGCTAGTGTGAACACAGGATGGCAAGAGCTAGGGCCTAGTTAGGACAGGCCCTGGGCTGTGAGTGCCAACACAACAGAGTCACAGGGCTGAAGGACAAAACAGAATCTGAGATCTCATCAAGGACAATGGCCAACCCTCACACTGACCAGGTGCCAGGCCGTATTGCACGTCCTTTCCATAAATTCACTTACTGGATCTTTACAAACCTCTAAGTATCCCATCTTACAGATGAAGAAGTCAAAGCCCAGAAAGGTCAAGTAACTTGCCTAGGTCTACACAGCTGATGAGAGGCAGAGCTGGGATGTAGCCCAGGAAGTCCAGGCCAGAGTCCCTCCTAACAATTACACTCCACCAATCCTTGATTAGACCGAGGGCAGCAGAGTCCAGACAAGGCAGATTGCCAGGTGTGAGTGTCCTGTTCCCTCTGCTAACACATCCTTTCTTCATGTAGACTTCTCTTTCTTTTTGCTAAGAGAACAGTACATGACTGCATGTACCCAGGTGGTCCTCAACCAAGACACCCAGACCTTTTCCCCCATTCTTGTAACAGGTCCAGTTCTGAACCATCTCACTTTGAGAGCAGTTAAAATATGGAGGCTAAGAGCAAGAAATAGAGGGTTCTATGCCACCCTCACCTGCTGGACAAACGACTTAAACCCTCTGAGCATCACGTTTCTCACCTGTAAAATGCGGATAATAGCAGCTACCTCAAAGGGATGTTGGGAGGGGTAAGTAGATAACATACCTAATGTGCTAAACACAGTTTCTGGCACATAGTAAGGTGTCAGTGCACGGTTGCTGGGATCAGTGTGTGTGTCCCTGGGGGATTTCATCCTGGTTTTTGAAATAGGAACTATTTTCCCAATGGGTCAAAGTCATTTTGAGTCAAAGCTGTGTTTACACACAATCTGGATGAGTCATGCGAGTCAATGGTAGAGAGGGAGGACAGAGGTCCCCAGTCCAAAACCTGAGGGCTGCCAGGGAATGCTCCCTCTGGGCTTACCCACCCGGCTGAAGGGTTTTCCTGCCTGGGCTGTGACGGAGACTCCCCTGATCCCCATGATGGGGCACCATGAAGACCCCAGTGGTCAGTCTCTGAGCAGAGGTTGGGAAGGTCCTGAGTGCCTCATGGATGAAGAGCTTAGGGGTGGGAGGTCCAAAAAGCAGGGGAATGACCTTGTTGAACTGTGACCAGGACACGGAACGGTGCTGGAAGGCCTCCATGCTGAGGCTGTTGTCATTGAAGATCTTCTGGGCTAGGAAGAGGAAGTGCTCTGGGAGTAGCCCCCGATTGGTCCCCACTTCAGCCATGAACTTGAGGTTGAGAGTTTCACACATCTTCTCCCAGGGCACACGCTCAGCTACCACAAAGGGGACACGGTCCTGGGGTGAAGTGGAAGGATAGGACACTTCAGACTATCATCCTCCTTCTTCCTCAGAAGGGGCCTTCATCCCTCCCACCTCCCCAGCAGTGCCCTTCCCAGCCATTATCCCCCTGAGCTCGCTCACAAAGGTGGTGCTTTTCTGAAAATAGTTTAGGGTTCTACAACATGGTAGCTGTTAAGACCGGCACGAAAAGAGGTCAGAAGTATAAAAGCATGAAGTTAGAGAGTATGATGAAAGGAGTTATGGCCACTCCCATTTGAACATGTCTGCTCCCCACCTCCCCCTACATGAGAGTCCACGTTGGTTGCCCCTGTTCCTCCCCTCCCTCCCTCCATGGCTACTCCAGGTCTTTCCTCACCATCTCAGAGAAGGCATTGTCCCACAAGATGGTGGCTTTGGCATTGTTGTCCTGGTTGCCATGGACAATGACCACCAGTGGCAGAGACAGAGCCTGACAGGGGCGAGAAGAGGGGGATCTTGTTACTAGAGCAAGGGGCTTCCTCAGGGGGTTGGCTCTGAGAATGCAGGGAGGCTCTTGGAGTCACACAACATAGTCAAATGTTTCTGGTGTGTTATCAAATGCTTTCTGAAGCTCCATTAAGGCCTAACTGTAGACAAGTGGTTATGAGTCAGTGGTTTAGAGCCAGACCTCTGGGTTTCCAATGCCAGCTCCAGCACTTCGTAGCTATGTGACCTGGGCAAATTCCTCAGTCTCTTTGTATCATAATGGACTCATCTGTGAAATGGGGCTAATCATAGTACTGACCTCATAAGGTTATTGTGAAAATTCTGTGTGTGTGTGTGTGTGTGTGTGTGTGTGTGTGTGACTTAAAACAGTGCCTTGGTCTACACGAAATGTATAATAAAGGCTAGTCGCTACCACATGATTTCCAGGCAGGCGCACTCTTGTGCCTCCTGCTCTTGCCCTGACCCCAGTGCACACGGATCCCAGAGGCACGGGATCCATCATGAGGAGCACGGGAGCCATCATGAGGATCAAGAAGCCAGGGCCCCAGCGTGTAGCACGGTGGGGAGCCAGTGCCCTAGACGGGGCAGCCTGAGGCTCAGTTCACCTGGAGCTGGATGGGGAGTTTGTTGGGGCCAAGCGTGAAGCTGGTGGAGAAGAGCACCGCACACTTCTCCTCGGTGACAGACTCAGTGCCCTTCCGCTCACAGCGCTTGATTTTCTTCAGAAGCTATAGGAGTGGGAGAGAGAGCAGGGGTGAAGCTTCCTGACACCCTCTCCAAGGACAGTCCCTTCGTCTGAAGACCTCCCACCCCACTCTTCCCAATGGCTCCCCAAAGCCCTCACCAGGTTCTTGAACAGGGCAGAACAGCAGTTGCCAGGAATGCTGTTCTCCAGGGCCACAGTGTTGTTGATGATTTCCCCAGTGCTTTCTCTGCCAGGGGAGGTCGGACACTGAGTGGGTGCATCCCAGCAGGGCCAGGGGTGGGGAGAAACTTGAGTCCATGGGTGGATGGCAAGGGCGACCGGCCCCAAATCTCCATCTCCCTGCTTGGATTCTCAAGGAGGTCCCTATCTTGGCCAAATCACAATTCCCCATCCCGTTCCAGCCCTGATGCGTCCCCTCCCTTCCTCTGCCGTGACCATTCAGGGTCTACACACCCCACAGCCCTCCCTCCTCACCACCCTGCTCTTTTGGGGTGCCAGTCGCCCAGGCTCCCCTGGCCTCCACCAACCCAGCAAGCCTTCGCCAGCCCTGGCTTACGCTCCAGCCCCGGGCCCCTGGGGCATGCTCAGCTCCCTGGCTTGCTTCTCAGTCACCATGTCGGCCCTGACTAGCGGAGGCTTGGCTGGGGCCCCCAGGAACCGTAGGCCCAGTAAGAATCGAACCCCAGCCTGGAACTTGGTCTGAGTCTTCAGAACCTGGGGGGGCTGCTTCTCCACCAGGAAGGAGCTGGGAGGAGTGAACACACAGGGGAGTTTAGTGGCTGGGTCCCTCCTGACACCCTTCCCACTGCTCTAAGCCTCTTCTTCCTCGGGGTCTGCTCTAGGCTGGGCTGAGGGCTCAGGGGGCATACCTGGTGACAAGGGTTCGCAGGACTTCATCCAGCCGGCTGATCAGCACTGCCCGGGCCTTGGGCTCCAGCTCCCCGCCAGCTGCCCCCACTTCCTGCTGCAGCTGGGAATAAATGTCCACCAGGCTCTCACACCTGGGGCCAGGACAGTGGTAAGGGGACACAGAATTCGGGCTGCCCAAACCCCTACCCCTAGACCCAGAACGAAAGCAGGAGAGTGTGTATGGCTGCGAGGCGCCTGGGCTGAAGGGTCTGTGGGACCTGCCTTGACTCTGGGTGTGAGGCTCCTTCTCTGTGCCAGGACCCCTGTGGAAACCCGGCTGCCTCTTCCCCAGGACTCTGGTGCCCAGGTCAGCTCAGCACGCATGGCACTTTGGCGCAAATTGAAAGGAGCCTCCGCCCAACAGACCAAATAGGAAAAGGCTGCCCATTCCGCTGGGCAAGGGGCTTGAAGAGAAAGCACGGGCCAAGGGAGGCCTGGATGGCTCAGGTGGTTAAGCATCTGCCTTCGGCTCAGGTCGAGGGATCGAGTCCCACATGGGGCTCCTTGCTCAGCATGGAGCCTGCTTCTCCCTCTGCCTGCTGCTCCCCGTGCATGTGTGCGCTCTCTCTTTCTGTCTTGACAAATAAATAAATAAAATCTTAAAAAAAGAAAGAAAAAAAGAAAAGCACAGGCCAGGTGAGCTCTTGCTCCCACCCCCTTCGGCCGGGCGCATTCAGACAGGACAGGACAGGACCTGACAACAGCGCAAGCGCGCAGCCCTGCTGGAATTGGCCTGTAGGGTCTCTCTCTCACACCTGTGTCACAGAGGAACACCTCTGTCTCTCACCTGTCCTCCAGCCAGGACAGCAGACACCCAACCCTGGCCCTCCCTCCAGTCCTATCAGTCTTCCCCCGACCTCTGACCTCTCCTGCAGTGGTGCCAAGCTCTCTTCAAAGGGTGCGCCGTTCCCTGCCAGCTGCTGCTGCCGTTTCCAAATCTGGATCCTCTTCAGCACCAGGGCCTGGGCAGCTTCCAGCTCCCCAACAGTCTCCTGCAGCAACGTGGCCAGGGCCTGTGGGCAGGGGAAGCCTGAGCAGGGGCCAGCCTGGCTCCTCCTCAAGCGCCTGAGGGCTCTCTCTTTCCCCTCTCAGTCCTGCCCCTCCTCCCCCACAGTGTGTATCCCTCTGAAGCCTAATCTTCATCCCTCCACAGAGCTGAGATCCCTCCTGGACTGTACTTTTGAGCTCAAATTCCACCTCCCAATCCATCACTTACCTCACTTGGCCCCGTCCCGTTGGCAGGAGCATCTAACAAGTTGTGCAGAGACACTGAGGGTGAGGGCAGAAATAAGGGGTACACATAAATCTGAGGTTCCGTTAAGGGTGAGGTCCAAGAGGGTTTCACTCCCACCCACTCCCCAGAATCCTCTTGGAGCCGGACCCACGCTCCCACCTTGGCCAGCCTCAGCCCCCGGCTGCAGGGCCTCTCGGAGAAGGCGAGTTTCCCCCACCCGGTGCTGCAGCCTTTGCAGGGCTGTGGTAAACTTCAGTTCCTCCTGCTTCCAGTGGAAGGGCATTGGCAAGTGGCGAAACTGCACAGGAGGGACAGACACCAAGAGGTGAGATACTCCGTTCATCCCTCTACACTAGGCCTCTGCTTCCTAAAGGGGTGCCTGCCGCCATGCTCTGATGAAAGGAAACAAACCACTTCCCTTGTCTGGCTCCTTTTCCGCTTTGAAGGTTTTCCCTGACCTTTTGGAATCTCCCAGGGATAAAATCTCTCTCTTGGCAGAAACAGCTTCTTACCCCTTGCTCTCTCCTCCCCAGGCCTCACTACCCTCAGTCCCTCATTTTGAAGCTTCCCTGAGCTTGGCTTAGGGAGCACTCTGACCCCTGGAACCTCCTTTGGTTATCCTGGGCCTAAAACATTGAGCCTCTCCTGAAGTTCAAATTCCTTCTAGTTTCTCATGGCTCAAGCTAACGTACCAGGCAGTTGACGTGGGGTGGGAGGTGGGGTATTAACAATACCTGTTCCATAACAGCTTTTTTCTCCCCTTGAAGGATTTGTCTAAAAGTGGCCACCAGCTTCAGGGGGTCCCTTTGATATATGCTCTAGAGAAATGAAGAGTGGTGGACTGGGTTAGCCTGGCTCTCACCTGTGCTGTTCTCCCCCTTCCAATCCACGCCACCCCCGCCCCATTCCTAAGCACACAGAAAGGCAGCGCAACTGTAGACTCCAGAAGTTTTCATGCATTTGCATGGTTTTAAAACCTCATTTGCATGCTAGCTAACAGCTAACTACAGGAACACCAATTCACTCTCGCACCCAATTTCTTCAGGTGTTCCAAGTGTCATCCTGGCTCCACTCCAGCCCCACTCCAGCCCCATCCCCTCCCCTCCTTGTCCCTACCTCCAGAGTGCTGATGTGTTGCAAGATGGCACTCCCCTCCCCCTGCTTTCCAGCGGAAGACTGAAGGCGCTGGACAGTGGCAGAAAGGAGGGCACTAGCCATGTTGCAGCAGAAGGTGTCTGAGCCCACCAGGAACTCCCTGTGGGAAGACCAGGATGAAGTGGCCTTGTGTCAGGGTTTCTTCAGCTCTACTGACATTCCACCCTTCAGCAAACAGCTCAGCAGCTCCTTCCCAGTCCTAGTCTCCATCCATGCCATGTACAGCCTCATCCATGTGCCCTTTGTTCCCCAATTTTCTAGCTGCTATGGGATGTCCCCTTGCCCCAGTCCTGACCTTCTTCCTCTTTGACTGGGGCTCCTCAGGGGTGGGGGACTCCATGTGTCAATATGCATAATCTGGTCCCCACTAAATCTCGGCCACCACACAGGGAATAACGCATCCTGAGTCCCGACATGGGACAGAACAATCTAATGAGAGGGAAGGTGGGAGAGGGAAGACCTGGAGGAGACCAGCACGGGGCAGCTAGGACTTACCAGGGCTGGTTCTCCAGCCAATCACTCAGGAGATGCCGCAGGTGTTGGGGAAAGTCGACATAGAGCCGCTGCAGTTTTTCCGGAGGCATTTTGGAGACCAGACCCCACAGAGACATGATCTGGGGTTTGGAGGGTGCCTTCTAGAAAGGTATAAGGCCACTCTGAGAGGCACCCAAGAAAGTCGGCTTAAGTTCTGGGGGCAGCCAGCAATCTCCTACAGATCCCAGAGACCATCCCCATCACCACTCACAGCCTGACGCCTCAAACAGGGGACATCTTTGGTCAATGACCCAAACAAGGTAATCCCTTCAGTTGTAAACAGGGGTAAAGGGGTAGGAAGAGCTGAGTGGCTGCCAGAGGGCTGGAAGGACAGGGGAGGTGGGCGGAGTACAGAAAACTCTCTGAGAGAAGGCAGAGGACTTGGATTGCAGCTCTGAGCTGGCTCGGGCTCTGTGGGCAAGGAACCTCCCCACTGTGAGGCTTGATCTTATCATCTCATAAAATATGAGGCTTGGATATATGCAGAACTTTCCAAAAATTTCTAAAGTAGTAAAAAATTTTAGTTTTTAATCTGTGGAATCCCAATTATATAAAAGGTATAACACTGGAGTTTCTCTCTTGAATGCAAGTGTGGTAGGCCCAAAATCCTAAGGCTTCTACTTCCCTCTCCCTACCTCCTGACCCAAAGATGTCACTAAGGACACCCCTCAAAATCCCAGGGCTCCATGAGATAATTTGAAAACGACCAGGCTGGACGATAATGAAGAGAACGGGAGAGCATTAACAGCTACCATTTATTGAGAACTTACTATGTTTGAGGCATTACATGAAGCTCATTATCTCAGAACTTTGCAGTGATTTTTAAAATATGGAACTACGCCCTTTCATAAATGGAGAAACTGAGTCTAAAGAAGGTTCTCTAACTTGCCAAGGCCACTGAGCCAGTGAGTTCAGAAATCAGGATTTGATTCCAAGAGGTAAGGGCCTCTTCCACATCCAGACCCCAAAATCCTAAGAGGTGGGGCTGGGGAGGAGAGTTGATGAAGGGAGGAGAGATGGAGGAAAGGGTGAAGCATAGAGAACTTGGAAAGAAGGTGGGAGAGATTGGAGAAAAAGTAGTGTTAGTAAGCCTGGAGTAAAGAGCCTAGAAGCTGGGAAGAGGAAGCTAGAGGCTGGGCTAGAGGCCAAGGGCAGAGGAGAAAAGAAGGAGAGAGGAAAGGAGATGGAAGAAGTAGGGGAGAGGATTGCATCCCCATTTTTGGGTGGGCTGCAAGGTGGGGAGGGTCAACCAGTGTTTTCCCAGGGGTCTCTCAGAGCCTGCGTCCCATAGTGTCCCTTTCCTAGAGATGAGAGGATGGTGATGGAAATTCCCTGAGTCTCCCCCAACCCAGTAACCCCAAGCCCTCTTGTTTGGCTTTTGGCTACTCCTCTCTCCCAAGACTTCCAAAGTGATAGAAAACAGAGGGACCCCTTCTCTGGAACCTCTTGGTCCCAAGCCCTCTTGCTCCCCTCACCCACCAGCTTCTATACCCTCTAGCTCTTTTCTCTGAAAAGCAGAATCCTCCCACCTGCTCAGGGTCTTCCAACAGGCCTTTCTCTACCACCTCCCACCCTAGAGTGGGGCACCTATTGGTCTGTGTTTCAAATTCAAGAGAGGACTCCATTCCTCTCTTCTCTCTCCCTCTCCTGTTTCTCATGGTGCTCAGACCTTTGGCCCTCTATCCCTACCGAAGTGGAGACGGGTAATCCTTAAGCAAAAGGCAGCCTTCGCTCCCCACTTTCCTCTATAAACCTTTGTCGAGTGACCAGCCTCCGGGCAAGGCCCAGGCTTCAAATCTCCTCCTCTACTCCATCCCCAAACTTCAGACGGCCACCGTATAACGAAGCTGAGTCCAGCGGCCTGCAGCCGGCACAGACTGCGGACTGCCGGCACCTTAAGCTTTAAGCCCCCCCAGAAGACCGGCGGGGAGGAGGAGCCACGGCGCGAGGGGGCGGGGCCAGCGTTCCCCTGCACTTCCCAACCTGGAAGGCAAGCCCGGACGTCCACCGTCCTCAGCAGCCTGCTTCCTGGCCTAAATCCGATCACCTCTGTCCCTGCATTGGCGAGCCCTCTGACCGCGGAACCACAGGATCAAAAGTCAAAAGAGCTTCTCTGAGTTGCTCAATATGTGTATGTGGCGGTGGGGGCGGGAAGGTGGAGCCAGTTCAGCACGAGGAGGGTTAACCCTGAGCCGCCACCGGGAAATCTCAGCGTCTACAGCAGCCAAGCGTGGAGCACTTTTGAGGGGGAAATTCCCCCTTCTCCGGGGCACCATGAGGTCTACATCTGGGGCTCGCTCACCCTCCAAGCCACACCCTTGAAGGACAGCCTTTATGGGGGGACATGATAGGGGCTTGTCAAGGACTCACCTCCTTCGGGCATCAACCTTCTAGGGAGGAGCAGCCACCTCCACCCACCCTCCCCCCCGCCCCAGGGCAGAGGGGCACCTCCTTGCCCTTCTTTCCGTGCCTTTACTTGCCCCTGGAGGTGCGGGGGCGGGGGTGTGGAAAAAGTGACCCACGCAGGCAGGTGGGAGTGCCTGGCCTTGCCCAGACCAGATTCCTCTGAGAATTCAAAAGTGCCCAAACCCAGGACCACCAGCTCCCAACACCAACTGAAACAATTTCCCGGGACCATTCACCCCGCCCAGGGGAGGGTCCCGAGAGACCCCTCCGTAATCCACACCCCCACACACACTTAAAGTCAGCGCCCCCCGCCCTCGGAGGCATCCCCTCACCTTGGCAACCCCTCTGCGGTCTTCTCCCTCTCTCAGCGGGCGCTGCCAGGCCCCATGGGTCCGTAGCTCTGTCCGGGGAGTTCAGGCCTGGCCCTGCTGGCACCCTCTTCCCTCCACCACCACCACCACCAAAACCAACACACACACACACACACACACACACACACACACA
>ML100433.1:0-15856 GCA_003697995.1 Taxidea taxus jeffersonii | reverse complement strand
ACACACACACACACACACACACACACACACACACAACCTCTCCCGTCTTTCCTCTTCAGTGTAAGCACTGGCTGCCCCAGCCCGCTGTTTCCGGCTTCTCTGTCTAACCAGGTCCCTCCCTGGAGCTCTGACGACACAGAGAAGAGAAAGTGGGCTGGAGGAGGAAGAGGAAGAAAGGGTGAGTGTGTGTGCCTCCTGTGCCCAGTGGGGGATCATGGGGTCTAGGGGGCCAGAACTGGGGCTCTCCACCCTGGGGCCAGGCTGGAGGGGAGCCTGACCCCCAACTTCCTGTGTCCCCTCAGAAGTGATCAACTTTTTCTCCAGAAAAGTCACCTAATACCAAGCGGAGACCTGTGGCTCCAAACTGCCTCTCCCATACTCAAAATTTTGCTGGGGCCTGCGATTTGGGTACAGGAAGAGCTGGGCACCCCCGGGACCTCTGGAAAAGCAAATCCCTCTGGGCTCTGCGCTCCCTCCAGTGGAGGACCCTGAAAGCAGCCAGGGAGCTCCAGGCTGTCTGGAACTCCTAGGTCCTCCTCCCTTCTTGGCTGGGCTAGCCTTAGAAGTCGTGTGATCACTGATGGGAGGGAGTGGGGGAGGGGACCCCGGAGCTTAGAATTCTGGAAGACTCCAGAAGGACTCTCTTGCACTGAAAACCATCTCGGCCCCCTCCTTACAGAGCACTACTCTTCAGACACTTGTGGAAGCCAGCAAAACCTGGAGTTGCTGCCTGCAGATTCCCAAGGTACAAGTTTGACTAGGAATCTGCTGTGCAGCCTTGGCAAAGTTCCTGTTTCTGTGGTAAACATGGAGACACACCCAGAAACAAACACATACATGTACAACTTCCCTGGCCATCAGACCACACACACACACACACACACACACACACACTTACACATGTGTGGGCAGGCTCACAGTCATGTCAGCCCTCAGAGCCACAAGCAGTCACAATGAGACACAAACTCACAACCACTAGGCTTGCTCAGCTTCTGAGTCATCGTCGGAACTAGTGGATGGTTTTTGCAGCTTTTGCTGGCGGAGGAGCTGAAGGAGGCCAAGCGGCCTAGAGAGGCCTCTACGTCCCCAAACCTGGGAGACAAGGTTTATAAAAAGGGTGGTCTCCAGGGGATGGTGGGAGGTGGGAGGAGGTTTCTACTGCCCTCTTCTCTCTCCCAGCAGGGATGGGCTGAGGGGCCAAAGCCAGGCTTATGCTGCCCCCTAGTGCTTGAACTGATTTCTAGAACCCAGCTCCTCCCCTGCCCTCCCCATGTGGCCGGGCATGTGTTTGCAAGAGTGCACGTGTGCATGGGGTCCCCAGCCAGGCAGCAGAGGATAGCAGCTAAGAACTGGGATTCTAGAGACAGGCCGCTTGGGTTCCAATCCTGCCAGTGCTGCTAACTGAACAACTCTGAGAGAGTTACTCTTTGATTTTCCGTTTTGCCATCTGTAAAATGGAGCTAGTAAGTCTTCACTCGTAAGGTTGTGGGAGTGAGATACGGTAATATTATGTATAGGCTCAGAACAATGCCTGGCACACAGTAAATGTTAGGCATTATTTTTACAGGCCGGAATAAGGCAGGTAGGAGGAAGGCAGAAGGACTTCCATCCTACATTGGGGACCCCTGGTGTGGGGGTAAAAATAGTGCCACAAAATGAGATATCAGAGGTAAGTGTATTTATGGGTTTGCTGGGTCTGAAAGGCAGTGAAGTGGAGAGGCTGTCGTTCAAGGGTGGAGATGACAGGTAGGGAACCTGGTCCGTGGGTTTGTATGACCAGCAGTGCTGGGACGGCAGTGTAAGCACATAGGTGCTCAAGACACATGTTCTCAGGGGCCCACCTTGCCTGCAGACATCCACAGACAGTAGCTGAATTAATAAGGGTCTCAGAAGCCCCAAGTTCCCCTGAATTTTGGCAAGAGAAGAGGAGGACTGAATGTAGTCTCCAACTTTGGCTCCTTTTACAGGGTAGAAAGGTGAGGACCAAGGGCTGGTTGGAAAACAATATTTATTGCCATCCTCTCTAACTGATTGCACCAATCAGGACACTGTGGTGTCATAGAAAGAACCTAGAATTAATTAATTAATTGAGGTCCCAGAATTTATAGGCATACCTGGTTTAGATCTGACTCCACTTAAGAGCTTTGTGGCTGTGTGTCAGTCAACCCCTCAAATAGAGTTTAGCAAAACTAAACAGTTTAGCAACCATTTAGCAAAACTAAAGCAGGCACTCATCTTCAGGCTGTATAATCGTAGGGTCAGCTAGACTTTCAGTAATGACACCCCCACTTGTGTGACTCTGGGAGTGAGGGCCTTGCTTGCCTCACCCTCCTCCCGGCCCTACCGTCCCCCCAACGGGTCATGAAGATTACATGAGAGTAAACATAGGGAAGAAGAAATCTGTGATCTGGGGCTCCGGGGTGGCTCCATCGGTTAAGCATCTGCCTTCAGCTTGGGTCACGATTCCAGGATCCTGGAATCGAGCCCCATGTCACTGGGCTCCTTACTCAGCAGGGAGTCTCTTTCTCCCTCTTCCTCTGCTTGCCACCCCCCCTACTTGTACTCTCTCTCTCTCTGTGTCAAATAAATAAATAAAATCCTTTTTAAAAAAAGGAAAAAAATTTATGGTCTGTAAAGGGAAGTTTAATAAGCCAACAGTGAGTCACAAAATCAGTTTGAAGGGTGTATTAGTTTGCTGGGACTGCCATCACAAAGCACCCCAAGTTGGGTTGGCTTAAACAAAAGTGTATTGTCTCACAGTTCGGGAGGCTAGAAGTCCCAGATCAAGGTGTTGACAGGGTGTCCCTTCAGAGAGCTGTGAGGGAAAATCTGTCCTAGATATCATTCCTTGGCTTGTAGATGGCTGTCTTCAGGTTCTCATGGTGTTCTCCCTATATGTGAGCCTATCTTCAAATTTCCCTTTTTCATAAGGACACCAGCCATATTGGCTTAGGGCCCATCCTTAATGACCTCATTTTAACTGGATTACCTCTGTAAAGTCCCTATCCCCAAATAAGGTTACATTCTGATGTACTGGGTGAACCTCAAATGAATATGAATTTTTAAGGACATGGGAATTCAATATATGAAAATATCAATTACAAAAATTTCTTAGGGGCACCTGGGTAGCTCAGTCTGTTAAATGTCTGACATTTAGTCTTGGCTTAGGTCATGATCTCAGGGTCCTGAGATCACACCCCACGTCAGACTCGGCACTCTGTGTGCATCTGCTTGTCCCTCTCCCTCTGCTCATCCTTTTGTTCTCTCTTTCTTTCGAATAAATAAATAATTTTTAAAAATTGTCTTGGGGCACCTGGGTGGCTCAGTGGGTTAAACCTCTGCCTTTGGCTCGGGTCATGATCTCAGGGTCCTGGGATGGAGCCCCGCATCAGGCTCTCTGCTCAGCGGGGAACCTGCTTCCCCCTCTCCCTCTGCCTGCCTCTCTGCCTACTTGTGATCTCTTTCTCTGTTAAATAAATAAATAAAATATTTTTAAAAATAAAAAATTGTTTTAAAGTGATTAAAATAAGTTCTACACCCAATGTGGGATTTGAACTCGTGACCCTGAGATCAAGAATCACATGTTGTACTGACTGAGCCAGCCAGGCCCCCTGAAAATATGAATTTTTGAGAGACACAATTCAATCCATTACAGCGAGCCTTGACCATCATTTTTTAAAAATGAAGTAGAATAGAATAGAAAATATCAGAATGCATCACACAAAGAAAAGGTAAGTATTATTTAATGAAACTTTTGTTTCTGTTACATCTAAGTATCTGAGTTCTGTGTCTTGATATAAAAGATACTCAAAGCATTTTGTAATCTCAAAGCAAAGCACCAGTTGGTTGTTGGTAACCATCATGTATCATTTTGCATTGCTTTTTAATTATTGTATGGGTGTTTCCTTCTTTACAAGAACACAAGCTCCCAGAGGGCGGGGATTCACATCACACTGTCCACACTCCTATGCAGCTAGGAAAGACAACATGCATTACTGTTAGTGAATTCAAGGACTACCATTTACTGATTCTTTACTAGGTACCTGGTGCTAGGCTATATGTTTTACAATCACTCTCTTATATAAGGACTACACTTAGTTATGGACTGATGGCAGGAGCTCAGTGCATTTCACAGACAAGATGAGTGGGTGCCATGTTCAGGAGCACTGGGTAGTGTCCTGGGGTTCATGGAGGATTGAAGGATAGAAGGAAAGGTCACAGAAGAAGTATGGGAAGCTGCTGTGGGTCCCTAGCCAGCTCAGTCTCCCAGGCCTTTGCCATCCTTCCCCAAATTTTCATCCACCTTAACACCAACTCAACACTTAGATTAGATGAAACAGAAGCCATAAACTGGAAACTCCCCCAGTTTCCTTCTCCCAGCCAACACATATATTCATCAGCACCTGCCCCTTTCCTGTAGGCTCAGGGGAAAGGCAGGCTCTGTGCCTGCCCTGGCCTGAGGACTGTTCCTCCACCTGAGGAACCCCTCCCTCTGCTTCTTTAGGCACTGTTCAATTCATTGTCTCCTCAATCCTCCAAATCTCCAACCTCTCATTCTCTCATTATTACAGCTCTTTACTCTCAGTATATAAACATGTTCAAATCCCCCTATCTTTAAAAAAATAAAATCAAACTGATAACAAACATATAAAGCCAATCCTCCCAGAATATATGTTACGTCAACAAAAATTTGTGTGGTATCTGTTCTCAGTTTCTTACAGCTGACAGGGAGTCAGGTTAGTTAGCAAACAGTGATATTATGGGATAATCAGGGCTGTGACTCCAGTGAATCACAGGGTGCCATGTGGGCCCATAAGAGAGGCATCTAAACTAGGTAGGAGATACGGGAGATCAGGGAGGGCTTCCTGTAAGAGATGATGCCTGAACTAAATCTTAAAGGAAAAATGGGAGTTATTCTGCCAAAGAACAAAAGGAGAGTTAAACCAGGAAGATGATCCAGCATGTGCAAGAGTATAGATCTGTGGGAGTATGGTACCTTCTGGAAGTGAGTAGTAGTTGGCAATGGGAAGCATTAGAAAATTTAGACAGGTGAGTAATATGATGCAGTTTGCAAAGAGATCACTCTTGCTACAGTGTAGAGAATGGATTTAAAGTGTAAGTCTGAAGCCAGGAAAACAGTTCCAAAAGTTAATAATAATGGAGGAAGAGATCATTTCGTGGAGGAGCAGGAGTGAAGCATTGTGGAATCAAGGCTGGTTAGGAAGAGAAGTAAAGACACGAGGAACTGGTGGGTAAGGAAAGAATAGTCAAGGAACTGGAAGTCTCCACGGACCTAAAGACTAGCCTTCCTGAGAGCAAAGGAAAAAAGAGCTGGAGGGCTGGAATGTTATATTTGGAGACTAAGGGATGAGATTTCAGTCCTGCTTTCCTGGGAGGATGAGGTGTAGGTCATGGTGCTGGGAGTGAGTGGCTATGGCAATGTGACAGTGAGTCACTGGAGTTGAGGAGGGTAAGGGACCAAGAGACCAGAGTGCTGGCTGGACTACTACATGAGTATCTGGGTTTGCAAAAGACTTGGGGTGGATAGGAATACAGTGGATGAAATGCCAAGGTCTTCAGGGAGTGTGGGCAAGTTACCAGGACATCAGTGGATGACAGCAAAAACAGTAAGAATTACATTTAGTGAAGGTTTATGTGTCTCTTCAATTCCTACCTGAAAATCTAAACACTGCATTTTCCTTGACAGTGACACTATGAGATAAAACTATGTGCCCAAGATGACAACCACCAACCACATGTGGCTGTTCAAATTTTTAAAAAAGATTTATTTATTTATTTTAGAGAGGGGGAGGGGCTGAGGGAGAGGGAGACAGAAACTCAGGCAGACTCTGCCGTGAGCACGGAGCACGGAGCGTGACGCAAAGCTCAGTCTCATGACCCTGAGATCACAGCCTGAGCCAAAACCAGGAGTCAGTCGCTTAACTGACTAAGCTACCCAGGCGCCCTGTGGCTGTTTAATTTTAATTTAAAAATTTAATTCCTCAGATAACTAGCCACATTTCAAACACTCAGTAGCCACATATAACTAATGGCTACTATATTAGCACAGACATGAGTCATTATCATCATCACAGAAAGTCCTACTGGATAGCACTGATAGCCCTCATTTTATAGAGGAGGAAACTACAATGTGGAAAGGTGAAGTAACCTGCTCAAAGCCAAAGATTGGGCAAATGAGCAAGCTGGAATTTGAACCCAGTGAGTCTAGTGTGATCACCGTTGCCCTGAAGTGGTATGCTACGCATCTTCTCAATGGAAGGCGAAACAGGTGGCCCTTAAAAGGTAGGGGAATTTATAGAACTACCAAGGTGAGTTCTTGATGGCATCTACTCAGCAGCAAGCCTTTCTCCCTGGCTGACGAAGTCTGGATTTGGTACAGGGGTTCCCCTCCCACGCATTCAGGGATGATTCTTATTGGTCTAGCTAATCTCAGTATAGCCCTTCCCCTCACCAGTAGGACCTTAGGGGGTTCTTGGGAAATATTCTGTTCTTCAATGCTAAGTTCATGTGTAAGGACTGGAGCAATGACAACCATGGATGGCACTTAGGATAGAGTACAAGTGTGAAGAGGTAGAAAAGTCTTGATGAATCGATCAGCCCCGGATCTACTCTAGAACTCCTCCATGTTCAATTTACTTTAATGGAATTTCGTGCTGCAGTGCCTAGGTGGCTCAGTTGGTTAAGCATTTGCCCTTGGCTCAGGTCATGATCCTGGGGTCCTGGGATCAAGTCCTGCCTCCGGCTCCCTGCTCAGTGGGGAGCCTGCTTCTCTCTCTGCCTCTGCGTGTGTGCTTGTGCACTCTCTTTCTATCGCTCTCAAACGAATAAATGGAATTTTTTTTAAAAATGGGTTTTGTGTTACTTGCTGCTAGATGTATTCCTAACTAAGACCTGGGTGGAGCTATACTGACTCTTGGAAATGGAGAGTCCCAATGTCTGACTGCCCATGCTCCCAAACCGTGAGAAGATAAGTGATAGCTCATAATGGAAGAGTGTCCTCAGGGAAGAGCCTGGTTTCAGACAAGCAAAGAGGGCCAAGGACAGTGTGAACCAAGGGTGGGTTAGGGTTTTCTGCAAGGAGGGGGGCAGGGAGCAGTGCAAGGGTGGTCAGGAAGAGGAAGCTTAGTGGAGAAGGATGGACACCCAATGAGGCCTGCCAAGGATGACAGGATGTGAGCAATGGCGGGGTGAGCTGATCTCAGGGTTCCGAATGGAGCCCTGGGGCTGTCAGAGGCTTACTGTGGCCAACAGTTCTTCACCTCACAGAAGGACAAGTGGCAACCTTGGTGGGTGGGCAAGCATCTCTGGATGGAGTCAACTGTGGTCAGGATTGAGCCTCTGCAAGGAAATTCCAGCCCTCAACTGGCCCTCTAATTACCGTCTTGCCTCTCTGTCTCTCTTCCCCTATGTAGCCAAGCTTCTTGGGAAAGTTATTCACAGTCACTGTCTTCCCTTCCTCACCTCTTCAGGACACTACCAGTGAGTGGCTGCCCCCACCAGTCAACATCAATGAAACTGTTCTGGCCCATGTCACACACGTCCATCTATATGCTGGGGACAGTGGCCCATCCCTGTCTTTCTCTTGCTGGACCTCTCAGCAGTATTCAGCACTGTCAGCCATTTTTTTAAAAACATTTTATTTGTTTATTTAACAGAGAGAGATCACAAGTAGGCTGAGAGGCAGGCAGAGAGAGAGAGGGAAACAGGCTCCCCACTGAGCAGAGAGCCCGACTCGGGACTCGATCCCAGGATCCTGAGATCATGACCCGAGCCGAAGGCAGAGGCTTAACCCACCGAGCCACCCAGGCACCCACTGTCAGCCATTCTTGAGTAAGCGCTCCCCTCATTGGTCTTCGCCGACCCTCTCTCCAAGTTTTCCTCCTACTCCTCTGGGTGCTCCTTCTCAAAGTCTCCTGTCTCCACAGGCTACTCTTCCTGTGTCATCTCATCTATACCCAAGGCTGAAGCATCCCAGCAGCAAAACAATGTAATATGGTGGTTAAAACCATGGCCTCTGGGGCCAGGGCTCCTGGGTTCAAATCCCTACCCCGCCCCTTTATTGCTGTGTGACATCCAACCCCGCCCCCCTTTCAAGATATAGATTGTTATCCTCACCCCACCCTCCAGGGGGAGCCACTGTTCTGATCTTTTTTTTTTTTCCCCCACCAAGGTGGATTAGTTCATTCTAGAATTCATATAAATGGGGTAAAACAGGATGCACTTTTTCTGTGTGGCTTCTTTTTAACTCACCGATGAGTGTTTTCAGACTCATCCACGTTGTTGTGTGTATCTTTACTTTGTCCATTTTTACTACTAGGTAGTATCCCATTGTAGAGATAAACGATAGCTTATCTTTTTCTTTTTTTTTAAATGATAGACACCTGGGCTGTAGCCAGGTTTTGGCTATTATGTAGAAGACTGCTATGAACATTCTTTTCAAATCTCTGTTCTCATTTCTCTTGAATTAATAACTAGGAATATAATTGTTGGGTCATAGGTATATGCCTAGTTTTATAAGAAGTGCTACATATTGTCCCAAACTGATACTACATTTTACATTCCTAATACTGTGTGTGAGTTCTGGTTACTCTTCTCACCAGTTTGGTATTGTGAGTTTTTAAAACTAACCATTTTGGTTAGTTGCCAAATGATGCCATTATGGTTTTAATTTGCATTTTTTGATGACTAAAGATATTGAACACTTTTCATGTGCTTATTGGCCATTCACACATGTTCTTGTGTGAATTATCTGTTCAAATCTCTTGTCCATTTAAAAATATTGGGTTGTCTTTTTATTACCATGTTGTAGAATTTTTTTTTATTTTTTAAAAGATTTTATTTTTATTTATTTGACAGAGAGAGATCACAGGTAGGCAGAAGCAGGCGGGGGGAGGGGGGGAAGCAGGCTTCCCGCTGGGCAGAGAGCCGGATGTGGGACTCAATCCCAGGACCCTGAGATCATGACCTGAGCTGAAGGCAGAGGCTTAACCCACTGAGCCACTCAGGCGCCCCTGTAGAATTTTTTTTATATATCCTGGATACCAGTCCTTTGTCAGATCAAATTTTGCTTACCCTTTTCTTAATGGCATCTTCTGATAAAGAAAAGTTTTAAATCTTGATGTTTCTCTTATGGTTATTGCTTTCTTCAAGACATTTTTTTTTTTTTTTTACCTCCAGGTCATGAAGATATTCTACAAGTTTGTAATTCTAGCTGTTATGCCTTAGTCCTTTGATCCATCTTGAATTAATTTTTGCATATAGTATGAAGTGGGGTCAAGTTTCACCTATTTCTTCCTTATGGATATTCAGTGGTTCCTGCACCATTTGTTGAAAAGACATTCCTCTCCCCAGTGGATTGCTCTAACACCTTTGTCAAAATCAAATGACCTTTAAGTGTGAGTCAATTTCTGGCCTCTCTTATTCTGTTCCATGGATCTGTTCGTCAACGCTTAATGCCAGTACCGCATTGTCTTGATTACTGAAGCTTGTAAGTCTTGAAGTCAAGTAATACAATTCTTCTAACATTGGGATTTCAGGAGCTCTTCAGGTGATCCTATTGTGCAGCCAAAATGTGAGAACTTTGAGAACGTTCCAATGTGAGTGGAAGTCTCCAGTACTACCTTTCTCTGTCACTATCCTCTAGGCTGACATGACAAAACAACTAATGTACCTGATCCTAACTCCTTAGTCTGGAATCCTCTTCCCCTTCAACTGTATGGCTAATGCATTGGGACTGCATCAATTTCTCACCTGGCTCCCCACTACTTCTAGGAAAAAGAAATCCTAACTACTTAGTGTGGCCAAAATCACCCTTCGTTATTAGGATCCCTGGTATTTCATCCATTACCCTTCCCAATAAATTTATTGAACTTCAGCCATATCATATTTACCATTTTTTTGTCTTAAACTTCCTCATGCCTCTATGTCTTTGCCTATCCTCCAGCCTAAAACACACTTTTCTCCTGTCATTCACTGCTTGTCATCTTCTTCCTCTGTCAACATGTAGTTTGGCATCATACTCCCAGCTCTGCTTTGATCCCTTTATCTGAAATAGGTATACTGCTCTGGTTCCCTCTGTGTTTGCCTTTATCAGAGGCATTAGGCACTGTGTTGTAATTGTCAATCATCAGGTTGAGTAATCCCACCAAAGCATGTCCTTCTTGAAGGCTGAGACTGTGTTTCCATCTCTTGTCCCTAGTACACACCTAGCAACATGTCCAGCATGTATGAGGTACCTAATAAATGCTGATTAAGTGAATGAAAACTGGGCTCCAATCTGCACTGTGATTTGGAGCAGATTTCTTGATCTCCCTGAGCCTCCATTGCTGTCTCTGCAAACTGGAAATAACACCTATGCCACAAGGTGGTTGTGAGACATAAGTGAGCTAATCCATGTAAAATCCATTGTGTGGGCTTGGTACAAGGTAATCGTTCAATAAATCTTGGTTCTTGGGCTCAATCGGTTAAGCGTCCCACTCCATTTCTGCTCAGGTCATAATCTCAGGGTCATCTCAGGGATCTAGCCCACGATCCAGCTCCATGCTTCCCTCCCACTCTCCCTCCCCCTGCTCATGCACTCTCGCTCTTCCTCTCTCACTATAAAATAAATAAGTCCTTAAAAAATAAAAAGAAATCTTGATTCTCTTCCCACCTTCCACCAGACCCTTCCAAGACATTCTTCCTAGTCACACTTCTTCAACTGACCTCTAGGTGGTATCAGTCTCGGGCCTGACATTCAGTCCCAGGGCAACTGCCTTAACGCCCCATCCCAGTGCCTGCTATACTCAGACAGGTAAGGGAGATATTTCATAATTTGCTGGGAGATCCAAAAAGAAGATACCCTCTTTCTGTACCAACTCTTTTGCCCACTGTCACCATTCTAGGTATCCCAAATATGGATTGCAGAGCATTTCTCCTTAGATTTCCCACTATTTGGGTTACAATTCCAACCCACGGATTTAAAGGAAGAAACTTCTTTAGAATAAAAGGGGGTTGGGGCGCCTGGCTGGTTCAGTCAGTAGAGCATGTGACTCTAAATCTCGGGACTGTAAATTCAAGCCTATGTTGGGAGTAGAGATTATTTAAAAATAAGAAGCCTTTAAAAAAATATAAAAGTGGGTCAAGATTGATGTATACTTGCTAAATAAAAATTGTATACGTTTGGGGCGCCTGGGTGCCTCAGTGGGTTAAGCCTCTGGGCTCAGGTCATGATCTCAGGGTCCTGGGATGGAGCCCCACATCAGGCTTTCTGCTCAGCAGGGAGCCTGCTTCCCCCTCTCTCTCTGCCTGCCTCTCTGCCTACTTGTGATTTCTCTCTCTCTCTCTCTGTCAAATAAATAAAAAAATCTTTAAAACATTGTATATGTTTAAAATGTAAAGAAAAAATATAGAAGTGGGGTGACAAGAAGCTGAGGCAAGTGTTTATAGTCATATCTCCTTTGACAGTGAATAATTAGATTCTATCTCCTCTTCCAGGTACCCCTAGACCTAATACTCCTATTAGCCTCCTCCATACTGGGTGGATATAAAGAAGTAAAAGTTATGATCCTTGCCCTTAAGGAGTTTATGGTCTCCTGGTGGGCAAAGCTCCCAAACTGAGTGCTAAATTCTAGGTATTGAGGCTATCTTGAGTGCAAGTTTGGAAGAGGATAGGAGAGCTTTTCTGGGGAGGGAAAAGAGAAGTTGGGAAAACAGTATAATTAAAGGTTCAGGTGGAAATACGCATTCTCTCATCTTACAATAACACTCTCAGCAGTTCACATACTTGAAATAACCCAAGAGTGCAACAATCCCAGTAGATTGTGGAGTAGCTAAGTCAGGAGAGTCCAAGTAGCTGATCTAGAGAGCAGGCTAGATATGCATGTTTAAAGTGGCAAGAGATCAAGATAAGTTAACTGAAAAAAGCAAGTTCCAGAACAGTAGAGGCTGTATGAATTCATTTGTGGTTTCAAAGGATGAAGGATGGGATACCTGGGTAGCTCAGTCAGTTAGGTGTCTGCCTTCAGCTCAGGTCATGATCTCAGGGTCTTGGAATCGAATCCTGCATCAGGCTCCATGCTCAGTGGGGAGCCTGCTTCTCCCTCTGCCTACCACTGCTCACTGCTTGTGCGCTCTCTCCTTCTCTTTGACAAATGAATAAATAAAATCTTTTTAAAAATAAATAAATAAAAAGGGATGAAAGATGTTTATTTATATATTTTTTGTCATTAGAAAGAACTTTAGGGGTGCCTGTGTGGCTTAGTCAGTTGAGTGTCTGACTCTTGATTTTGGCTCAGGTCATGATCTTAGGGTTTGTGAGATCAAGCCCCGCCTCAGGCTCCCCGCTGGGTGTGGAATCCGCTTAAGATTTTCTATCTCTCCCTCTGCCCTTCTCCCCCTAAAAAATAAAATTAAATTAAAAATTATAAATAGGGACGCCTATTTATAATAGGTGGGGATGCCACCCAGGCATCCCGTTTTATTTATAAATTTTTTTAAAATTTTATTTATTTATTTGACAGAGAGAGATCACAAGTAGGCAGAGAGGCAAGCACAGAGAGGGGGAAGCAGGCTCCCTGCTGAACAGAGCCCGATGTGGGGCTCAATCCCAGGACCCTGGGATCATGACCTGAGCCGAAGGCAGAAGCTTTAACCCACTGAGTCACCCAGGTGCCCCCCGAGGAGCTCTCAATAGAGGTTACTGTGAGAGTGGGACTGAAGAATAAGATCTTGGAGTATGGCAAGTTTACTTTCACCTTCCTATACTTCCTACACTCTTCTTGTACCTTTCTATACTCCTTAATTTTTTAAAACTAAGTATTACCATGTCTAACAGGTAAAGAATTCACATTTGATTCAGCAGAGTTTCGCCACAGACGAGACACAGAGAAAACAGTTTCAGGAAGATTCCCTTGTGGTAGATTAGATACCAGAGAAAAAAGAATGAGATGTCCCTCACAGCTCTCTTGGGCTATACATGTGGTGATTCCAGATAGCTTTTTCCTTTCAGAGCTGCCTGAAGTCTGTTTCACTTGGACCACAATATTAGGGGTGTGTGTGTGGGGGGGGTCTTGGGAAGGAAGGAACCTAGTAGACATTCATTAGAAACAGTGAGTACTTGCAATGTGCCCATTACAGTGTTAGGCCATAAGGGCTGGATAAAAAGATGAATATGACCCCAACCCTGCCCAGAGAATCTCTCTGGCAGTGGTAATGGAAAAAATCTGAGCTATATTTCAAAGGACAAAATGACATGCCTTGAGCACAGGCTTGCAAGATTGATGTAGAAGAAAAAGGCCTGACGAGGAATTGGCAAAATGTCTTAAGTTTCTAGCCCAGGAGGGGCACCTGTGTGTCTCAGTTAAGCGTCTGTTTTCAGCTCAGGTCATGCTCCTGGGATCCAACCCCTCGTCAGGCTTCCTGCTTGGTGGGAGCCTGCTTCTCCCTCTCCTCCCCGCTCGTGCTTTCTCTCGCTATCTCTGTCACTATGTCTCTCTCTCAAATAAATAAACAAAACCTTAAAAAAAAAAAAAGGTTTCTGGCCCAGGAGTCTAAAAGAAAGTGGCCTTGGACCTGAGCAAAGTGAGCCCAGAGGATGTTCTGTTTGGGGAAAAGGTCCAGTTCCTTCTGGATTCTTGCTTTCATTGTCATCAGTGGGACAAGTCCTCCATGCTGCTCTGCTTTCTGCCAGGGACAGACTGGTGTGTCCTCAAGTAGAATTTAAAAAGCAAGAATGGTGGTGCAATCCTCTCTCATCTTTAACGTCAATTTCCGTCAGGCAGCCGACCTACCTTGCCTGCTGCCTCCCTGAACTCTGACTTCCAGACACCAGAAAGTCAGACACCCAAGGTCCAACCTTAAAACACCGCCCAGAAGGGGGCAGTGGCCAGAACCACATCCACCCGGCTCTGAGAACCGCCCGGCGCCTTCACGACTCAAAGGAGCACTCCCCGTGCGGGCTCGAGGCCGGGACAAAGGTCCGACACTCAGCAGCCATCTCAGAACCCGAGGCCTGGAAGCAGGGGGTCACAGTCCCGCGTCTTATTCCAAATCCCTGTTGCTCGGAATATAACACCCCGACTTGGTGGGAAGTCAATCAGAAGGTATAAAAAAACCAAAACACCAAACAAAACATAAATGAGCCCAGACCTCTTGGGGTGAAGAGGGGTGGCCCTTTCTCAACCCCACCCGCTGGTGACTCACCTCCCTCCAAACCAGGGCTCGCCCCTCCCGCGCCCAGTGCCAGGCGAACAGGGTGGGGCGGGTACTAAGGTGGGCTCGATCCCCAAGCCTTGGGCGGAGGGACAAGCTCCGGCGTGTCCCCGCGGGTGTCCCTGTTTACTCTGAGCCCAGGAGCAAGGTAGGGGCGGGCCCTCGCAGCCCCTCCCCCACCCCGCCCCCCTCCTCCAAAAGCCCCAATCCCGGTCTTGGTTTTACAAAGTCTCCAAATCAAACCTCAGCTTTTCTCCGTATCTTCCTCGCGGACTGGCGGCTCCTGCCCCCACTCCGGGGAGGAGAGGCACAGTCAAGGTTCCCCGAGGAAATCAGGCCACGGCCCGGACCCCGGGGTCTCGGATCCTTAAACGGAGCCTGAACTCCCACGGCATGACACAGAGTTTCAAAGAGAAGCTCCTCAGCCCTCGCCCACTGCCCAATCTCCCCTCGGCCCTTTAGCTCTCTGAGGCACGAGGGAGAAAGGCCCAGTCAGGGGAGAAGGCGCTCCAGGCCCCAAACTGGCTAGAGGGGTCCGGGGACCTCCACTCCCGGACCGCTGGCCAGAGCTCCAAATATTGTCGCTGCTCCGACTCCCCCTCCCCAGGGCAGCGCGCCAAATCGGCGCATGCGCACTCACAGGATTGCCGCGTAGCTCTTTCTCCCCCCCCTTTCTTTCCCCGCCCCTTCTCTCCCTCCCTCCTTTGCCCGTCCCCTCCCTCTACCCCCTCAACCCCCCCCCCAGTCGCGGCACCTCAGTCCGGGGAACAGTGGTGCGAGCTCCAGGCCCGTGCACTGAGGAGGCGGAAACCGGGGGAGCCCCAGAGCTCCATCAGGCCCCTTCCAAAGGCTCCCCCACCCGGTCCACGCCCCCCACCCCCTACCCCGCCTCCTCCCAATTGTGCATTTTTGCAGCCGGAGGCGGCTCGGAGATGGGGCTGTAAGCTTCGCTCGGGGAGGGGGAAAGAGGGGAGAAGAGAAAAGCTGGGGGTGAAGGGTTTGGATTTGGGAGCAGGGGGCGGGCGCACCCCCGTCAGCAGGCCCTCCCCAAGGGGCTCTGAACTCTGCCTCTTCACCCACGCCCCTGATGCTCTTTGCTTAAGGATAGGATAAGAATAGAGGAGGAGGAGGGGAGGAGGAGGAAAAAGGGGGACCCCCCAATTGGGGGGGCGACGGCAAGAAGTAGCAGGCCCAGAGGGGAGGGGGCTGCTGCTTGCATCAGCCCACACCATGCTGACCCCGCCGCGGCTGCTGTTGCTGCCCCTGCTCTCAGCTCTCGTCGCAGCCGCTATCGAGGGTGAGTGAGATTCCGCGGCCCCTTGGACCCCTGGGGACACCCACTCCCCAGCCCCCACTCCTGCGCTCAGATGGGGAAGGGAGACGCGGGAGGGGGTGCCTTTTGTTATCCCAGTCCAGCTGACACAGCAGCGGCCCGACTGGGGGCGGGGATGGGGGTCCGATTTGGAGGATGGGGGCCCTGGGCAAATGATGCTTCCGGGACCCCCCAGCCCAAACAAAGACCAGAGGCCTGGGAAGGGAGAAGAGGGCTCCCCTTTTTTCTTATTCTGGGATCGAGAGGCCTTCTCTTCCTATATCTGGTTGGGGAGGGCCTCCTCCTCTCCTACATCCTCCACCCGCCCCCCCC
>ML100431.1:23709-98474 GCA_003697995.1 Taxidea taxus jeffersonii | reverse complement strand
CGAGGTCTGCCCATGCCTCCGACTCCCTCCCTCTCAACTCCTCCCCCTCTAGTGAACTCTGCTCCTCTTGAAAGCCTCAAATGAAAGGTCATTTCTTCCAGGAAACCTTACCTGATATTTCCATCCCCAAACAGAGTGGGTGTACTTAGCTCCCTGGGACCATGCGCATCACGGTTTAACACAATTGTCCTGTGATTGTCAGGCTTCCCTGTAGAGGGTTGCCCCATGAGGGTAGAGGCCAAGCTCCCTCTCTCACCATCAACACCCCTGCGCCTGTATCAGGCACATAACGGGTGCTCAAGAAATATTTGTTGAGCTAATGCCCTGGGAAGAGGGGAACCAAAAATCACAACCTGGGGGGGAGGTGGGGGGAGACTCTAGATCAACAAGCACGTGACCCACTGCTTCCGTGGAGGACCCAGTGGCTGGGAAGGAGCCCTGGAGAAGTAGTTGCGGGAGAGGTGGAGCTCCGGGTTGGCAAAGGCTTCCCAAGAAGGTGACACCTCCCGCAGAATTGAAAGGACAGAGAGCATTTACCAAGTGGGTAGGGCAGGAAATTATTCCTGGGAGAGGAATGTCATGAGCAAAAAGCCAGACAGAAAATGGCAAGGAACAGAAAGAAAGGGGGTGTTGGCACGAGGGGTCAGAGAAGGGGGTTCTGGTCTGATGCCCCCTCTCTGCCAAGGCCTTCCTTCCTGTCCTGGGACTGACAATCCAAAATGCGCACGGAAAAAGGGAGTTTTTCTCTGGCTTTTGGGGTAATCCGTGCCCTCAGCTCAAGAGCCTGAAAGCTGATGTTTGTAGCCAGGGGGCTCAAAATACCTGAGAACAGCTTAGGTAAACATTCAGGGCAGGCTGTGCCTGGAGAAGAGCCCACCCAAGGCCTGCTTGAGCCTGCGCCTGGCCCTGCCCGTGTTCACAACGAAGGCCTCCTGGTGGAGAGGGTGGGGTCATGGGTCGGGCCCCTCCGGGGTGCACCGCCCGCCCCCATCGGGGTCTAGCAAGTGGCATGCTGCTGAATGTTTAACCACCCACTCTGGGCTGGGGGAGTCCTCATTTCTAGCATTTGCTGATTTCCGTAGAGTAGATGCTTCTCCCGAAGCCGATTCAAAACTCCCGACTTGCCACTGAACGCTGAGGTGGGAAGAGATACACACAGGCCGACTTGGCTCCCAGGAGCCAGAGCCAGCTCCAACACACCAGTGGGTCTAGCCGCGTATAAACCAAGTTTATAGCCAGGGACTCCTAAGTACAGAGGAATCAACAGGAAGGGGCGCAGTAGAAGCCTCCACTGTGTGGGGGATGGGGGTGCATTTGCTGGGCTGAGGTCTTAGAGGAGGGGACACCAGATCCCATCCTGGGGTGTCGCTGGAAGGTCTGGCCCAGCATGTGTTCATGCCTTGGATCTTTCTTGTGGGTGACTTTCTAGAACCCAGGCCTTACACAGGACAGACACTCTTTACGTTTCTAACTGCGAAACATGTGGGTTGCGAGTGCCGATCTGAACTTTTCTCCAACAGGCATCCAGGGAGAGCGGCTCTAGAAGGCTGGCCACAGTCTTGGGAGAATTGCTCATGGAAGACAAGACTCCCAGGATGTCAGACGAGAGGCTCCTGAACCAAAGGTGGCTAGAGGGCTCCCCTGCTACAGAGGGACCCCTTGGAGCCAGCTGCATCACCCTCCTTCCACGTTCTCCCACTGCCCGTACTGATGAGATCCCTTATTATTTTTCCTTCCTTGGTACAGAAAGGAGAGGGCAAGTCCGGCTCAAACCCACCACTCTCCAGGAATCGGTGAGAAGGAGACAGGATGACACAGTGCGCGCAGCGGGGAACAGGCCGGTTCCTGAAGCCTGGTATGGTCCCTCTGATAACCGCTCTGGTGGCTCTTCTTCCTGCTGGCGGCTCATTAGGGTTCCTGGGGCCAGGCCAAGAAATTGCCAAGGACGAGACAGGCAGCCTCCGCCTGGAAAATCCGAGGAGCCCACTCCCCTCTGAGGCCCTTCCTTCCATGTGAGCGAGGGGGCGAGTTCCGCTGAGCTAGAACCGCGCCTGACAAGTGACACTTTGACGAGAGACGCGTTGACGAGTCCCTGGGGAAGCTGTGGAGTCTGGTTCCTGCAGACAGTGCCTCCCCTGAGGCAGTCCCCGTGCTTGAGTGCTGAGTGTGTGTGTGTGTGTGTGTACACACATTCCGCTTCTCAGAGGAAGATTCTCGGAGCGCTGCATGCAAGCTTGACAGAGGCCCTCCTGCACACTTGTGGGATGCACGGGCCTGGCCAACAGATGGGACAAACAGGCCACTGGCCAGACCGTTGAGGAGAATCCCTCCCCCGCCCACCCCACCACCCCGGAGGTTGCCCTGTCCTCACCCCTTCTCTCTAAGCCTGTCCCCTCTGGAGCTGCAGATCCTACCTGTGCATGGCAAAGGGAGGGAAGATCCAGCCTCCAGGCAGGTAGAGAAACAGAGAAAACCCGGTCCCTCTCTTTAGAGAGCTTGAAATCTAGGGGCAATAGAAGATGGTAAGGGTCATATGTTCCAAAGAAGCAAGGTCACAGAAAAAGCTTTCTGAAAGAGGTGGCATGTGAACTTGGAAAATACCCAGGCCAACAACAGCCCACGGAGACAGAAACGGAGCAGAAAGGAGGGCTAGTTTTGTGTCCCAGCGGGGACCTTCCAGGAGGAACCGATGGAACGAAGGTGCAAGAAGCCAAGAATCAAAGAAGCTCCAGAGGCAGGACAGTGTGCCAGCCATCTGGTCTCCCGGGGTCCCCTTCCAGACACCGGCAAGCAACCTCGGCATTTCCTTGGTGTCTTGCAGGGAGAACGCCAAGGTCATGATGGCACTCGGTGTCTCTGAGCCGCCACCTAGACTGAGCCAAGAGATGCGCTTCCCTTGCTCTTCTCCCCGGGGGCCTAGAAGGGCAAATGTCACCCCTCTTCTGCAGACAGCCTTTCAAATATTTGGAACAGCACTGTTTGGGTTTGCTACCATGCCTATGGGGCACCCCCAACCTTCTTGGCTTCAAACAATTGACTTCATCTCACAATGGATGGTGCCCAGGGCAGCAGCTGGAGCCACACCTGCACCTGCACCCGGCTGAGGGTCTGGCTGGGTCACAGACACCCCCCCCCCATATGGCCTCAGTCACATCTTTGATAGTTGGTGCTAGCTGGTGGCTGAGGTGCCTCAGGGGACAGCTGGGACTCAGCTGGCATTCTGCTCCGGGGAGCAAAAGTGGATGCTGCCGGACTTCTTAAAGCCCCAGCTCAGAAGTCACATGGCAACACTTCTACTGCATTCTGATTGGCCAAAGCAAGTCATGAGGCTAGGTTCAAGGGCAGGGGAAATAGACTCGCTCTTTCCTCTTTTTGATGGCCCAGCGTCCTGCGCACACGGAGGTATGGGAGGTATGGCCAGTTTTGTAGACAGGTTGCCAGAAACCAGCCCTGCCAGCAACAACAGAAGGCACTGAGGTACAACTCCTTCAGCCCGCAGAGCCCACATGCATCCAGAAGCTCCTGACAGGCCCCAAGTTCTTTCTTCAAAGCTGTCCCTTCCTCTCTGAACCCACTCTGGGTTGGGCACTTCCCTTTTAGGCCTGCCCGAGAACCTCCTTCAGTAAGGCAGAGGGGGTCATCTGAGCAGCATGGAATATTGATGGCTTTAAGAACAGATGGGGGAAACGGGCTGAGACCCAAGCAGGCACTAACCTGTAAGGCAGCCCCCAGATTGACTAGAGCCAGAGGATGGGACAAGGACCTCCTGACCGTGAATATTCAGAACTCCCCCATCCAAAAGGCCCTTAAGAAAGAAAGCTTCCTGGCTGGTAAAGACTCTGGAAAACCGGTCACACAGCAGAACAAAGCGTTCTTTAAAAACCCTAAAGACTTTCCATGTCCCAGCTGGTCCCTTGGAGCAAACACGGCTGGTTAGGAAACTCATAGTGCTTAGTTGGCAATTAATCACTTAAAGGGCTGTGAGGTCCCACATATTGTTTTTTGGGGTTTTTGAAAAATATTTTATTTATTTATTTGACAGAGAAAGTGAGAGAATATAGCAGGGAGGAGCAGCAGAGGGAGAAGGAGAAGCAGGCTCCCCGCTGAGCAGAGAAGCCTGACACAGGGCTCGATCCCAGGACCTCACGATCATGACCTGAGCCGAAGGTAGACACTTCACTGACTAAGCCACCCAGGCGTCCCAGCATCCCATATATTGTCCTGGGTCATTAACTTAACTCTGCCAGGCACTGGGTGGAACCTTGGAGGCAGACAGCAGACCGACCTAGAACACCTTCTTCCTGGCATTTGTTTTTTCTATAGCAAGTATATTAGATTTTCATACCCAGGTAAAAATGGGATAAACACATTCAAGGAGTCCCTGACAAAGATGTTCACTGCAGTGTTATTTACATTAACAGAAACATGAGACTAGCATCTGTGTCCAGCCACAAGAAAGAGAGCTAAATAAATTATGACAAATTCAAATCATGATGGATTTGAATCATGATGAATTCCATAGGACGCAAATGCTGAAGCCACTTGAAACGATGCTGTGAAAGAGTTTCTTATGATAGAGGAAAATGCTCATAATAAAACGCAAAATGAGAAAGCACACAGCACATAAAAATTTTACAGAGTTGGATCTCATTGCAATGGGTGGAAATCTGCTGGTAAGAACTAACGTTTATTAAGCACTTACTATATGCCAGCCCTTACAGGAGTCAGTTTATTCCATCATGCTAACATCCCTATAAGACAAGAACTATTCGTATCCCGATTTTACTTCTTTTTCCAGATTTTATTTTTAAGGAATCTCTACACCTCACATGGGGCTCTAACTCACCACCCCAAGGTCAAGAGCCCCATGCTCCACCCACTGAGCCAGCCAGGCGCCTCTCATATCCCTATTTTAAAGATGAGAGAGGCACCCGGGAGGCTCAGTCGGTGGAGCGTCTGGCTTGATTTTGGCTCAGGTCGTGAGATTGAGCCCCAGATCAGGCTCTACATTCAGCGAGGAGTCTGCTTAAGATTCTCTCTTTCCCTCTCCCGCTACCCTTCCTGCCACACACACTCTCTCTCTCTGTAAAACAAATAGATAAAATCCTAAAAAAAAAAAATAAAGATGAGAAAACTGTGGCACAGAGAAGTTGAATAGCATATCAAAAATGCCACAGCTCGTGTCAAAGGACATGGATTTGAACCCAGAGAGCAAGATTCCTCTCCAACATTCTTAACTGCTACGCTGCATACGCACTTGTAACAGGCTGCAAGGAGATGTGTTAAAATGTTAACAGTGCTAATGTCTAGCTAGGGAATTACAGGTAGTTTTTATGGTCTTTGTTACACTTTTCTGTAGGTTCTAAATTTTCCACAATAGGGCATGATTTCCTTTGATCACTGGGAAGAAATAATAATTATTTTAAAATAAGAAGAAAAACAAATGGGATCCCTCGCCAGCCTAACTCTACCCACAGGACTTAAAGCTTGCAGCCTTCCTTTGATGTTCAGACCGGCCGTCCTGGCTCCCGCTGGTTCCCTGTCTTGGCATAAGGCCCCCGCTCTGTTCTTGGCAGCTCTTCCCCAGCGTTTGACCAGACTCCTTGGGTCCTACATGACTGCAGAGAAGGAGCTGCTTCCCCCACGCACAGCGCACCCCTACCCTTCCCGCTACCCCGCCCCCACCCATGCACCCTCCCTGGTTTCACAGTCCCAGCATCTGGCAGACACGTGTGTCTTATCCCCACTCCTCCTGGTACGGACCGTGCCTTGCACAGATCCTGCCGTCACCCACGGCAGCAGACGTCTGAAAACACACCCACCCGCTGGCCGCCCGACACAGGGAAGACCAGAAACACTTGGGCAGTGCGGACAGCTCACAGTTGTGGTGGGAGGGAGCATCACGCCAGACCCAGACATCCTATGGGGTGGGGAGGAGCGGGAATCCAGAAAAAACTGTACCTCTCAGAGGAGAGCCACAGTGTGGGCGAGTCTGAAACTGTGGGGTTGGGGGTGGCGGGGGAGGCGGGGGCGGGGTGGAGAGCAAGAAGGAGGGCCAGAAACTCTCTTCCTGGGATAGAACCTGGAAGTGGGGTCTCGTGGTTCCCCGCAGGCAGGACGTCATCTTCGGATTCACTGACATTAAGCCCAAGCCCCAATGGGATTCTCTTTGTCCCTGTGAATGTCAGCCTGTATTTATCAGTCAGTCAACAAATATTTATGGAGTCCAGGCAGCAAGTTACAAGGTAACTTGGGTTCGTGGGGGGTGGGGAGGTATAGTGGGCCTCTCACCTGGCCCGCTCACTCCCCACCACACACGGACACCAGCGCGTGCGCGCCTGCGTACACACACGCACACACACGCACATTTCGTAACTACTGACATAGGGACTTAGATTGGTTTTGGTAGATTTCATATGGTTTTAACAGATGGTCTCCAGGCTGTTGGATAGAGCGCTAGATGGATCATTGTTTCCCAATTCTTCTCCCCTCCTTGCATTAGAATGATCCCACCCACACCCCTAGACGTGTGGTTTTGCCATTTTTCTCACAAGAAGTGGACTGTATTTCTCCAACCCTTGACTTTGGCTTGAACAATGAGATGTTGGTAGACGGGGTACCAGCAGAGGCTTAACATCGCGCTTGCAAAGAGGGGCTAGACTCCTCATGCTTCTGCCAGCATCGTGAGACGAACAGGGCCCAGCTACCAGGAGGGCCCAAGGAACCAACACAGACCCCCCTCCACCTCCTGCTGGATCCAGCACTGCCACAGCCCAGACACCAGGCTACACCCGTGAACATCCACTCTTTCTCTCAACAGCTCCACATGGCAGGGCCCTTTTTTTACAGACAAGGAAACTAAGGCACAGTGAAGTCACCCAACCAAGGTCACAGAGCTAGGGAGCAGCAAGTGAGGATTTGAACTCAGCGGTCATGTTCTAGAACCTTCCAGGTGAGTCACTATGGAGAAACAGGCCTTTCACTCTCTCCTGACTCCCTGGGAACTTTACCAGCCAGTCGATTCTGAGCTCCTGGACCAAGTTCAGACCAAAAGGAACATTCCTCACCTGTAATGACCTGGTAGCTGTGTTTCATCTCAGCCTCTGGCTGATAAAGACTCTGGAACATTCCTGCCCACTACCACCACCACCACACTCACCTGCTTCAGAGGCCCAGGACACCTGACCTTCAGCCCTGGGCTGCCAGAACCAGCCTGTGGCCAAATGACGCCCCAGGAGATGCTGGGCATTGGCCTCCTGGTGAGCCCCACCTTCTCCCACACTGGAATGGGAAACTTCAGGCAAGGAGTAAGATGACCACTCTCTTCAACCTGCCACCAGGGCCATGGGTCCCCTTGGTTACAGCCACCAGGGACATGCCCTGGACCCTCATCTCCAAAGCCCCAGGCCCATCGCAGGATCCACAGACTGAGACCCGTAAGTGCAGTGTCTTGGGTTTACACTAGGAGAGGTTTCTCTCCATTCTATGTCCTCGAAATATCCCTACGGTTTTCTGACACACCTGTGTGCATCCAGCTAATATGTACACAGATATCCTCTTCGTTTTGATCTCCAGGTCTTAAAAGGAAGTCGGAGGAGGGGAGTGATAGAAGTACTATCCATTACTATTAGGAAAGGAGATTTATTTTAGCTCAACACAAATGCATACCAAGTTCAGAAAAATGGCTAAGCAGTCCATCACTTTTCTCAAGTCCCTTCAAGCCCAGGGGGAGCCAATCTCCATGAGTTAGCATGGGATTTGTCTCTGAGTGACAAAGGTCAAAAAATAAGAATGCCTCCAATGAGTCGAAAGTGTATTTCTAGTCAAATTCCAAGCTAGGCAGTCAGGGCTGGTATGGGGACTCTGCCCCCTGAACCACCTCAGGACTGAGACAGGTCGTATTTTCCAGAACTGGCCACAGGGATATCTCTTATCCCTCATGTTCTTATGCAATGTGACCTTGACATTCCTCCCATGAGGAGGGGTGGGGGAGTCTAATCTCCCCCCACCCGAGTAGAGAGGACTGTTTTGGCCAAGAGAATTGGCAGAAATGATCCTAAGAGTCTTTTGAGAGTGGATCGTAAAAGATCATGCAGTTTCCCTCTTGTTCCTTGGAACATTCCTGCTTGGAAAACGTCCAGCTACCCTGAGGCCACCATGCTGTGAAGACGCCAAGCAAATGGAGAAGCCAGGCATAGGTGCGCTGCTTGGCAGTCCTGATCTTTAGTCCTCCCCCACCCCCCAGATATGCAAGCAAAGCTGTCTTGGGTCTTCTAGAACAGCCCTTCAGCCAGCTGAATATCACTGAGCAACCTCCATCAACACGACCAAGAGTGAAAGAACTGCCCAGCCAAGCCCTGCCTGAATTCCTGACCCACAAATCTGGGAGCACAATAAAATGGCTATTTTAAGCCACAGAATCTGGGATGGTTTGTTACATACCAAAAGTAATGGAACAGGGATTTGGGTTCCATTCAGCTCAGTGTTCTGCCATCTTTGAGGGCAGGGGCAGAGGGTGGCTAGCCTTGTCCTCATTGTTCAAAATGTTGTCTGGAGCTCCAACCATCACATCTGCATTCCAGACAGTAGAATGTTGGGAATGATGAAGAAGAAGGGCAAAGGGTGTGATCCAGCTGTCTGTTGAGGAAGCTCCTGGAAGATGTCTCGGGACATGACATCATATTGGCTAGTATTTGGTCACGCAGCCATCCCTCACAGTAAGAGAGGGTGGGAAACATTGTTTTTATTCTAGATGATCCTGTACCTAACTAAAAAACCAGACGTTCTATTACCTAAGAAGATGACGAAAACGAGTATTACAGCACTCTGACACGGCATCCAGAAGTTTCTTCGGCCTTTCCTTCTTCCCCTTCTTCCCCCCACAACCCTGCTATTTATTCCCACACTTTCAGCCCACTCCAAGGTCCTGACCCAAACATCAAGGCTGAAGAAAACTATAGATCTTCGCAGTGAACATGCAAAAGACAAAGGAGCATTTCTCTGGCTAGTACTGAAGGCGTCTCTCAAGGCATAATTTTTGATACTAACGAAGTCCCTGGTCTCTTTGCTTTCTAAAAGACCCCTTCCCACAAAGGCTGAGGTAAGACGCAGATGGGGAGGGGGCGGCGCATCTGGCCCGCCCGGAACGTTCATTAACTTCTGTAAGGATGTCCAGCACTGGCTCCTGTAATCCTTGCCCTAAGACAGGCCACTAGTCTTATCTTCATTGAACAGATGAGAAAAACCCGAGGTCCAGAAAGCTTAAGTGACTCATTCAAAGTCACACAGCTAAGGAAGTGGCAAGGACAGAAGGGCTGCCACAGCCGCTGTCACAGCTCATCCCCAAGCAAGAGGTCAGGTGCCAGGCCCCAGGCGATAGCTCTGTAAACACCACATCCAGGCGTGTCCCTCCCCTGAGCTCATCAGAGGTTCCGCATCACTCACCGTGGAGACTGAGCGTCTGTCCTTCCAGCAGGCTCCTTCCTGCTCCCACAGGATCACTAGTGAGTGTGCCTGAGGGCAGGAGGCCAAGGCTCTGTTTAATCACCCACCCGCCACCTCTGCCAAAAGCAGCTGCCTTGACTCCTGTGAAGCAGGCGGGTTCCACAGTGGGACCCAGAGCTGGGGTGGGAGGACAGGGCGCGGGGGGGGGGGGGGGGGTGGGCAGTCGCCACAGCTGGGGCCCCGGGAGGAGCTTCCCTTTCAGCTCCGGCTGGGTGGCACTCCAGAGCCCCACACCCCAGCCTGAGCCTCCCCCCTGGCTCCAGTCAGAGGCAGGCTCCTCGCTGCGAGTCAGGCAGGCAGGCAGGGACAAGCCCCACGACTTGAAAATCAGTGACCTTTGCTATGTAAAGAACCATTGCAAATGATGAAAAAGTTCTGGAGACAGATGGTGATGATGGTTGCCCAACGACGTGAAGGGACTTAATGTCACTTAAAAATGGTGGAAGTGGCAAATTTGACATACCATATATTTCACCACCACGAGAAAACACCCCAAAACTCAAGTGGCTTGAAACAGCCACCACAGATCAGCTTGTGAGCCTAGAGCTTGGGCTGCACTAGGCTGGGCAGTTCTGCTGGACCCGCCTGGGCTCCGTCACGTAGCTGTGGTCAGCTGGCAGGTCGCCTGGCACTGACTGGTCTAGGGAGGCCTTACTCGCGTCTTGTGGCTCGTGCTGGTCGTCAGGCAGCTGTCAACGGTGTGGGCCCGCCACCTCCCTCCACGTGCCAGATCCAGGCCCATGCTGTTGCAGCCCAGGTGTCCTTGCAGGCTGACAGATGCAAGGGCCTCCCGAACACCCAGAAAGGGCAAGTCCGCAGTGCATGAGCACTTGTGAAACCGGTGCTCACCCTCGCTGGTCGTGTCCCGAGGCCAAAGCCAGCCACGCTGCCAAGCCCAGAGTCCGTGTTGGAGGGGACTGCGACGCAGGGTGAAAATGAAGATATGTGAGGAAACCGAGGGCCCGCCGCCGCTGCCACGCAACTTGCCCGGGTATGACGTGCGTGTGTGATCGCAGAGGCGGGCTCATTTTCAAAACAGAAAGGAAAGCTGGTTGCCCAAATCAACAGCCACATTAACCACTGAAGGCACGAGATGCTCCCAGGCGGGAGTGGAATTCCCAAAACTGAAGAGCTGAGACAGTGAACGTTCTAGCGTGAAGTCTTCCCACGGAGACCTAAACAGAGCCCACATTCTCAGCTCGGGGGATTTCTGCAGAATCTGAGGATGAGGGTTGGGGGCGGGCAAGCAGGGTGCCCCCCAGCTCTTTCCCAGCCTCTTCCAGCCCATTTGCCCCTTACCAGGCAATTGGGATTCCGGGGTCCTGCTCCCCTCGGCACTGATATGCTGCAAAGCAGGGTTTGAAGGAGGAGGTATGGGCAGGAAATGACTCCTTCCACAGTTTTCCAGGCTGCCCTGTCCCAGGAAAGAGCAGCCTGAGCAGAACGGCTAACTGTGGTTCCCTTTTCCCCTTTTAGGGGTAAACCAGCTGTCTTCTGGGAGGAAGCCAGGTTGGAGAGTGGGGGGGGGGGGGTTGTCTGGCCCCAGTTACCTGTGGAGGGCCAGCCACCACAGCTATCCGGGCGACAGGAAGGCGGCCACACCCACAGCAAAAGTCTGCACAAGGAAGCGGAGAGCCTGGGCCAGCTTGCCAACCACGGCTGAGGGACCCCAGGCAGGCAAGGTAGCTAGCCTCATGCAATCCTGCGGTCAGTTACTTCTTGTAAGTAAAATGACTACATGAAGCCCTCCTGCGGGGCCGTCCTGAGGATCCTAGGCCCTAAGCCCCACCTGCAACCGTCCAGAGCACAGACAAGATGCTTAACAATCATGGCTGCTCTTTCAAAATGGCTCCCTCCCAAGCTGGGAGACAAGCTAGCTGCTGTGACCTGGGCCAGGGTGACAGGGCAGCAAGGTTGCCTTTACAGCCACGTCTGGGCAGCACATCTAACAGCCCATGCTTCCTCCGAGGGCCATTACCTCTCCACTGCCAGGGAGCCAGCCCAAAGACTCCACTAAACATTGTCTAAGGCTGTCCCAACTGTCCCTTGGGACCCTACCTCCCACTTGCTGGGGCAGGGTAGAGGAGGTGCCCTGACAGGAAGGAGGTATGGCCTCCGGGTGGGGGAAAGGGGTCGCAAGCCATGGTCCCCTGCAGGTTCTAGGAAGCAGGCCTAATGGCAGCCCAGAACACTGCCTCTCCAGAGTGCGGGAACCATGGTGGAAAGAATTTTAATTTTTCTCTTCCCTGGACATTCCCACCTGCCACCTAAAATGCCAGCAAGGAGGAAACAGAAACAAGAGAGAATTTTTAGGTGTGCCTGGGTGGCTCAGTGGGTTAGGGCCTCTGCCTTCGGCTCGGGTCATGGTCCCAGGATCTTGGGATGGAGACCTGCTTCGGGCTCTCTGCTCAGCGGGGAGCCTGCTTCCTCCTCTCTCTCTGCCTGCCTCTCTGCCTACTTGTGATCTTTGTCAAATAAATAAATAAAAATTTTAAAAAAAGAGAGAGAGCATTTTTAATGACTTAATGTAGAAACTGTCCTGCAGGATAGAGCATCCTTTGGGAACAAATGGAATTAGGATTCTCATAGACTGGAGAAAGAATATGAGGCCAGGAAACATTCTCTTGTCTGTCCTCCATGAGGCAGACCTCCCTCCAAACCATATGGGCGTGCGTGTGCACGCGCATGCACACACACACACACTCCTCAACCCCTTGGCTTCGCGGGATTTCACCACAAAGCATGTTCCCTTGTCCCAGGCCAACCTGCCTGACACCTCAGATCACCAGGGGGCTAGAACCCAGGCTCGTTTTGCAGGTTGACTTGGCAAACACTGCCCCCACCTGGTTCAGTTGGTTTATTGCAAGTTCATTGGTCTCCCAGCACTCCCATCATACTGGATTATTTCCTTCTATATGTCACTTACGTGATGTTTTCCTCTTTTGCGAGGTGATGAAAACGTCTCCGCCTGCCAGTCTTTACTTAGGGCTGAAGGAAGGGAGACAAGCGATGGCCAGGCATCTGGATATCTCCCTGGTGCTGGGGGACATTTGGAGGCTCCCTCACTTGGACTCTCCCTGCCCCCACCACATCCCCAGGTAGAAAAAGGATGAACTGCCACCTTTTCCTTCTGGGTGGGGCTGGGAAGGCTGTAGGGCTCCCGCTGTCCTCCCTGGGCTCCCTGACTCCTCAGGGTCAGGGGGATATGGCCATCGTGAAACCAGGGAGGGGACGCATGGGCCTGGGGCAGGGATGCAGTAGGGGATGCTGATAAACCTGGCCTGGCTTTGAAACTCTAAAGACTGAGCTACCCTCACGGCCTCCTTTCTCTAGGTTCAGCAACCTGGACAAATGGACCCCCTCCTCCCAGGGCCAATGCCCAGATCCGGACGGAGGGGGAGGAGAGAGCGAGCTGTTGGGGGGGAGCCTCTACCGCCTCTACGCCCCCTGTGTATAAAACTCCCTTTGTATGCAGGTCGCCGGCTGCTCCCCATGCCAGGTGCAGCTGCCAGGATTCTCAATGCGGTTTGAACACAATTTGCCAGTGTTGGTTCAGCTCCGCTGGCTTCCAGTTGGGGGGCCATATGCTGCCTTTAATCTGCCTGTACGATTCTCCCCGATGTCAATAGGCGCGGGCGGGTGGCTGGTTGAAATGGCCCGAGAGCCAGGGCCACGGTGGTGTTCCCGCTGCTGCCAGGCGGCCGGCTCTGCGCACCCTCAAGGACCACCGGCGGGTCCTCGCAGGATGGCCGCACGGCAGGGCCGGCAGCTGGCGCTGCGTTTGGCTGTGGCGCGTGGGAGCCTCCCCGGCAGGCCATCCCCAGAGCCGTCCCTGGGCCTTCCCCTCCGCAGAGATGGCTGCCAAGGAAGCCGGCCCGGGACGTGCCAGCGCTCGGTCCAGACTTCACATTTCCCTCATTCTTTCTTTAATTGGATTTTTGGTCCTGCTGGGCAAAATAAGCTTTCCACTGGCAAAGCACTCTGGCCTCTTCTGAACGCACGATGGTGCCTGGCGACTCTGGGTGGCTCGAGGCAGAACGTTGCCTTCCTTCCCCCACCAACACATTCATTCCTTCTCTCCAGGGCCATGAGAGCATGGTGTGCGCACAGGCAGGCATGCGCGCACACACCCACCGACACCATATGCACACAAACACACACACACCACATGTCCGTCCGGCCAGGTCCAGGTGAACTTGGTCTCCCTCTGCGAACTTCAATTTGAGGTCTTTCTTGAGCTACCCAAGTGAGCATATAGCGATACAGCCCAAGCTGGGGGCCCTGGGGGCAGTCTGTGACCTCACCGGTGGGCTGCCCCCTCCCCTGTAGTTAGAGCCTTCTTCCCCGAGGCCCTGCAAGTCCCAGTTTTGTGACCCAGCCACAGATGAAAGTGCCAAGGAACCTCTCCCTTCCTTCCTTGACAAGCAGGCAAGGGAGCTTAACTTAGTGTTTGTGTAGCGGGTGGGAGGGAGGGGCTGAGGGAGAAGCTGGCCAGGAGAGCTGGAGTGTGCTTGAGAATTGGCATTCTACTAGCAACACACGGAAGACGACTGGGTGCTCTGAGACCTTGGACTGAGCATTAGAAAGGGAGCGGAGGGAGAGGAGGAAGAGAAGGCAGGGGAAGGAAGGGGAGAAAGAAAAGGAGGAGAATGGGAGAAAGGAGAGAAGAGGAGAGGAGAGGGGAAGGGAAGGGGAGAAGGGAGGAAAAGAGGAAAGGAAGGGGAGGGAGGAGAAGGAGAGGAAAGAGGGCAGGAAAGGGGAGAAGAATGGGGAGGGGAGGAGAAGGAACAGGGAAGGGAGGGGAAGGGAGTCGGGGGAGGGAAAGGAGAGAGGGAGGGAAGGGAAGGGGGAGGGAGGGAGAGGAAGCATGGAGTGGGGGAAGAGGACAGTCAGAGAAAGAAAAGAGGGGAAGGAAAGAGGGGAGAGGAGGGGGGAAAGGGGAGGAAGAAGAACAAAGGGGGGGGATGAGCAGAGAAAAGGAAGGAGGGAGGGGAAAAGAGAGGAGGGAGGGAGGGAAGAGCCACATCCACCCAGACATCTTTAAAAGAGATGAGTATAGCCTGGCAGCAGCTTTGAGGGGCAGCAGAGTTGAACCCTAAGCTCCCCTAGGTTGAGCCTGTGGGACCCTCACTGGCACACCACCGCCTCCCTGGCCCCTGCCCAGCTGGGAGCCATCACCAGCAGTCCTCAGTGTCTGCTCCCAAGGCCCAGGGCCCCGCATCTCCCTGCAGCTGGGGCGTGAGTTAGAGCCCTCCCAGGAAGTCCTCTCCACAACTCCCCCCCCAAAGAATGGGTGGAAAGCTGCTGCTGGTCAAATACATCACGGTATCTCAGAGTCCCTGTTAACAAGCACCTATTAAAATTTGACAAGCAGGTAGTGGCGCAGAAAGCACTCATTTTGAAAAAAACTTGAGTGCTTTCTGCTGGTTCAGCAAGACAAAGCCGGTTTACCTGTCCCTTGCATTTTAAGCCCTGAGCTCAAGGCCCTCGCTCCCAGGTGCTGCCTGGTTAATGGAACACGGGTGTTTACTTGCCAGGCCACATCTGAACCTGGCTCGGTAATGAGCCTGCCGCTGTAAGCTCACTGCCAGTCAGCCTTCCTTTTTTTAATCAAAAGATAAAACAGTCGGTTATCAAGGATTAATGACTCTTACAGCATCTATACGAGGCTCATATTTATCTTTTAAAAGAAAACGGAAGGAAGAAAAATGAGCAGATTTGGTTTCGGTAAGCAGTTTAAAGCTGTTCTGGTAAGTTGAATTCATTCATTCATTCATTCAGTCACGTGTCTGGGAGAAGCCAGCAGGAGCCCCTTCCATCATAAGAACCTCTGACTGTGAGATAAACCCCCGAGTAACCACATTAACGATGAAGTATGTCTCCGTCAGGTTTTGGGCATTAGTTCAAGGGTACTTTCGGGGCGTTGCTGATTATTGTAGCGAGTCGCCGATTCTGGTATATTCCAAGCAACACCTTGTTCATTCGGGAGGGCGAGGAGTCTCTGTTTCCCCACTCTGGCTTCAAAATAGAGCTCGTGTGTGCAATGACATTACCGTGCCGTGTTGACTTAACTGAGAATATCAATATTTTAAATAGGTTCCCATATGATTCATATACTTTTGCATAGTACCGGGTGTATAAATATCTCTCCGCGTCTGAACACACAGAGGCATACGTGCACGGTCGTGCACGCGTGCGTGCGCACGTACAGACACATGCGAGCCCCTGTATCCCATACGCATGTATGCGACCGTGCAAAGTGTCTGACTACGAAAAAACTCCTTTGAAACGGTTTGGGGGATCTTTTGTTCAACCACCCGACCTGCAGTTCGGCCCAAAACCCCAGTAAACAATTAGTCTGCGCTCATCCAAAATGGACCCTACTGGTTTTTAAGTTGACTATCTTCATGCTGGCCTCTTCCTTTATATTCTCGACCCTCTTTTCTGAGTGACTCTGTGCTCCAGGGCATGAAAGCTATCACTATTGCATGAGGATATTTGAAATCACAGACAGAAATGGCAAGGTGCCTCTTCCCACACCATAAGCAAGGGCCATCCTCGGGTTATGGTGCCGGTTATTCTGGAAATTAAATGCAACACATCAGCATGTGGTTTCAAAGAAGGGCCCATACGGGTTCTGGAGTGGGCTGGAGAGCACAGACAAATGCAAAGAACCCCACTGGGGTCCATCTATTGCAGCTCAACCTCTCCAGGTCCGTCTGACTCCTCTTACTGCGGTGATACTCACTCACACCTGATCTACCAGCCGGTGGGGGAGCCAGAATAAGGTGAGAGAACAGAATTTAAAGGAAATGCCTACAGGGGATTATTTGCAGAAAGGGTAACTACCAGCTCAGTTCCCATGGGAAGGGTGTCACCTGAAAATTCTCAAACCCCCGCTGTTTTGCAGATGTGCTGTTCCAACCTCTGTTGGGGGTAGAGTGTGGAGAAGGAGTCCCAGTGGAAGTTTCCAAAGCCCTGTCATCATTAATAAAACTTCGAAATCTTGAAAAAGCTTCTGGTCCATCTCATCTAGAAAGAACTAGAAATGCCTGCAAGGGGCCCTTTGGCCCGCACTGGGCCAGCAGTTCCTCCTGGTGACCCAAACCCTCAAAATAGTAAAGGGCTTTGCCATAAGATAGCTATTAATCACGAAGGGAAGAATCATCACTTTACACTGGAGAAACCCAGCAGACATCCCCTTGTCCAAACACTGAACTGCCGTCCCATGCCTCCTGATAGAAAGCGTTGAGAAAAAAGTCCCAGTGGCACTTCTGTGGCATTGTTGCCAAGGATGCACAACCTGGAAGCTTGAAGAAACATCTAACAAACCCAAGGATTATTTTGCCAGTTGACTAACCTGGAATTCTTTAAAAATGTCCAAGTCAGGGGACGCCTGGGTGGCTCAGTCAGTTGAGCATCTGATTTCGGTTCTGGTCATGATTTTAGGGTCCTGGGATCGAGGCCCTCCTTGGGCTCCGTGCTCAGCAGGGAGTCTGCTTGTCTTCTCTCTCTCTCTCTCTCTCCCCCTCCCTCCCTCTTGCAAATAAATAAAATATTTTTAAAGATTATTTATTTATTTATTTAGCACAGAGAGAGAGAGATCACAAGTAGACAGAGCAGCAGGCAGAGAGGGAGGGGGAAGAAAGCTCCCCGCTGAGCAGAGAGCCCAATGTAGGGCTCGATCCCAGGACCCTGAGATCATGACCTGAGCTGAACACAGAGGCTTAACCCAGTGAGCCACCCAAGTGCCCTAAAAAAATCTTTTTAAAAAAATTGTCAGGGTCAGGAAACTCAACAAAAGTCTGAGGAACTGTTCCAGGTTAAAGGAAACTAGGGACCCGCAGCAATGGGATGCCATGTGTGATTCTGGCTTGGCTCTTGGAACAGAAAAAAAATTTTTTTTCTTTTGCTATAAAGGGCAGTAACAGGACAATTGAAGAAATGTGAACGTAGATTAGATAACTGTATTATAGCCATGTTAATTTCCTGATTTTGATCATTGCATTGCTGTTATATAACAGAATATCCTTGTTTCTTAAAGAAATCTACACCAAAGTATCAGAGGTAAAGGGTCATCATGTCTGCAACTTTTTCTCAAATAGTCCTGAAATATCTATCTCTATAGCTAGTTGGCCAGCAAGCTACATAGTATATATATATCTGTCGACAGAGAGAGAATAAAGGAAATTAGTAAAATGCCAACCTTTGGAGAATCTGGGTGAAAGGTATATCAGCATTCTTTGTACTATTTCTGAAACTTTTTTGTGAGTCTGAGATTTATTTTAAGCTAAAGATGAATACATACATAAAGGAGTTCGGGTTCCTTTTTGGAGCAGCAAGGAACAAGGGAGATGGGGAATGGGCTGGAGCCAAACCCAGCAAACATGAGGATTCTCCCAAGATCAGTGGACAGGGTGGCCATGACCCAGCAGAGGGTCTAGTGTTAGTGCTGACCTCAGCAAAAAGTGGCTTCTAGAACTTTCCACGATATGTGCCTACACTGAAGCAGGCTGGGAAAGCGTTCTTTATGGCCCAGTGCCCAGTGTGGGGCTCACCACTGAGTAGGTGGTTGGTTTGTATTGTTGCTGAGCAAATGAATGAGTGAATGAATGAATGAATAGGATCCTCCCTCCACATCACACACCACATGGCAGCAAGCTGTACAGGTCCGACCAGGACGAGGCACCTCTGTTTACTGGCCCCCGTTGGATGAGAAGGCTTGAGCGACAGTGGGAGTCAGAGCTCCCTGCATTCATCCGAAAGCTTCTGTGAGATTCATTATTGAAGCGACAGCACATCCCCCAAATAAACACGTGCGTCTTCGCAGCCCGCAGCCCGGGAGCACTATTAAACCCACAGCGCCAAAAGGCTCAGGCCCTTGCCGCTGCGTGCAATTTCCAGCCGGCTCGCTATTCTTTTGTCACCGCCTTTTTATTGGTTTTCTGAAAGTGGTTACAATGCTGTTATTGTAAAACCCTCACACCAGAAGAGTGAGAGAGGCGACCGTGCCGAAGAATAGAGCAATTTCTGCCGGGAGAGTCTGCACACCTGGTGGGGCAGGCTACCTAGCAAAAGTGGGGGTGGGGTGGGGAGAGATGGAGCCCTTTCTTTTCTCAGGCCCATTTGACCCACTTGTAAATCCGCTGGGGGCCACAGCAGCCCTTGAAGTCCTTGGGGGGTAAATGGACTTGGTGCTTTCTGTGCATTTCCCCCCCGGGGGGGCACATCTGAGCAATCTCGGCAGCCCCATCCCGCCCAGCTCCTGGATGCACAAGGGGTCTGGCCCCACACGGGGGTCAGCCCAGAGGACAGGAGGGCAGCTGTGACTTCGCCAGCATCCCCACTGCTCTCCTGCAGCAAAGCCTTTTTTCACCCCCCACCCCGGGCTGTAGGTATGGAGGTATAATTTGCATGCAGATCATGGTGCACATTTTTGGCGTCTGGACCCCTTTTAGGCCACCCAGCTCAAGGACTAGCGCATCGCTGTCCAATACAACCTCCTGCAAAGTTGAAAATGTTCTGTGTGCGTCAAACGTGGCTACAGAGGCACTTGAAATGGGGCTAGTGGCTCCTCTGTGGGACGGCCCAGATAGAGGACATTTCCGGAAAGTTCCCTCGCGCCCCTTCCAGTCTGCACTTCCCAAGAGGTGACCGCTTTTCGAGACTCGTGTCACGGTAGACCGGGGTTTCTCCACTTTGCAGGATTCAAATCCAGAGCCAGATCGCTGTGAGCACAGAGCTGTGCACTAGACGGCATTCGGCACAGCCCCAGCCTCCACCTCCTAGAAGCCATAGCACCCCCCTCCAACTGTGACAACCCAAAACGTCTCCAGACGGAGCCAAATGTCCCCCAGCGGCTGGGAAGGTAGAGAGGCACCGCTGGTTGAGAACCACGGCCCTGAATTTGGTTCTGCCTCTTCTTAAACTTTGAATGAATGCAATCAGCCCGTGGTATATACTGTACGCCGCCTCTTCTGTTTACATATAGAGAGACAGTGGCAATGGATTGCTCACACTTCCGGAGCCTGAAAGTCTGAGATCAGGGCGCCAGTGTCGGTAGGGTGAGGACGCCCTTCCAGCAAATGAGAATAGAGGGTAAAATGTGTTCTGTGGGAAACCCTCAAGCCCTGAACCCCCCAGCATCGCCCCCCACTTCCAACACACACGTGCACACACGAACCTCCACCAGGGACACAGGACAGCTGCTCGTTCTCTGCGAGGTGAGGGGTGATGTCGCTGAGGAGAGACGAGGAGACAAGAAGAGCTGCTGGGCTTCTACTTGGGCGGTTCAAAACCAGTTGGCTAAGGACTTGCCAACTTTGGGAGGCCACAGCCTGCAAAGATTATAAATTAGACACTGGAAGAGGGGACACACATCAGAGAAATAAGCCCCACCCCCTCTCATTGTGGCTGCTGGTCACATTTTCCACGGAAAATAAACAGTGCAACTCAGAAGTTGGAGATAATATAATGTCTCGAGGACCTGGACACAGAGAGCTGCCTGCGTTGGAATTGATAGAGTATGACAGGTGAATCTGGAGGGGTTTACCAGAGAAGTCAGAAATCTGCAGGAGAGAAGAGTCTGGGATTAACCACGTGACAGAGGAAGCACCCCACCATCTAAACAAGACTACGTGTCTATTTTTCCTTAAGATTTTATTATTTATTTGAGAGAGAAAGAGAGAGCACAAGCAGGAGGAGGGACAGAGGGAGAAGGACAAGCAGACTCCCCACTGAGCAGGGACCCAGATGAACATGGGACCCTGAGATCATGACCTAAGCCAAAGGCAGACACTCAACCGACTGAGCCACCCAGACGCCCCAAGAATATGTATCTTAACATGCTCTTTTGTTTGGGGCTGTTTCTGAGGACCTCTTCAATTGGAGTGCTCCCTTAAAACTTCACATTGGGGAAATGGTACCTCTCTCCCACCCTCCAAAAAGATTACTTTGGGATGCATAAGGAAATGAAGCAATCCGTGCCTGCTATCGTCGCATGTGGCCTCTTGTGGGCCACGTGGGTCTCTAACAACATTATCCTGTCACGGCCAAGGGGACAGGGGGTTGGGAGACAGGGGTAGGGGATTAGGGGTCCCCTGGAGATAGCATCACGCATTCTGAAAATGAATTGGGAAAGAAATGGCTAGAACTGGGAAGTGGATTTTCTGGCATTCTGAACGTGAACCTTAGCCGAACTAGACAGAGGACTTGGATCTAGCTCTATTGCTCCTAGATGTCTTGGGGCTAGAACATTCTTACCCCCACCATAGGCAGGACCTAATGTTGGCATCTGCTTGGGGAGGAGAGATAGTAGCCAGCCAGGAAATCCCAGCAGGAGGGTCGTCACGCTAAAGCTGGTAGGCCAAATGCTTCAGGTTCAGATTTCTCTTTATATTTTCTCTTTGCCTTCCTTTAAAATATTTACTAAAGTGCGAGCTCCGTGAGCTGGGCAGGGTGGGGGTGGGGGGCGGATCTGCTTTGCTCAGAGCCGCCTGAGCGGCTACAGATGTACCTGGCAGGCTGCTCACTGGACATTCTTTGAACAGCTGAAGAGCGAGGCCCCAACTGAAGGCTCAGCCTCATTTAACTGAGCTGCTCAGCCTTGGCGAAGGCAGGGTGTTTGGGAGCAGAGAAGGCCGACTCTGGACGCGGCAGAGGAACATGAGACCGTGAGATGAGCATGACAGTTTCAGGGGTGACCAAAGTGAGGGGCCCAAGGGGAAGGTGACTTCCCTGAGGGTTCCGGGTCCAGCCATGTTCTCAGCCCCTCGGTGCTGATTTGACCTTCAACTGCCAGCCTCTGGGGGCGGTGGGCCTGAGTATACTCAACAAGGCCCTCGGGGGCCCCAAACCTCAAGGCGTGATTACAAGCAAGTTTCCAGGCAGACAGAAGGAGGCCAGACCCCCAAACTTCCCTCCTGGGACGTCCCCTTCCCCTTGCAGTTGCAACTAGAAGCTGCGGGCCACTCCCAGGGAAAAACACTTTATGACTGGTCCCACAAAGGGCAGAGTCCTTTCTTTTGTTTCTCTTCAGCAGAGTTGAGACAGGCAGACATTTCAAAGCGCAGTTTTATTTTTGAAAGAGGAACAGAAACATTAGCAGCGTGAAACGACACTCATTCCCCAAGTCCAGATTCCTGGAGGCGGGTTATGGCTGGACACGCAGGAGTGCCCTTGGGTCCGAACTCACGCCCTGGGGGTCAGATAAGGGAGCTGGAGTCCCAGCCAGCAGCCCGGGCCCCAGCTTTGCTGAGAGGCCTCCTTCCTCCAGGCCTGCTGCTCTTCTTCCCAGAGGCAGCCAGCAGCTCTGTCCCAGGACCTACGGGGAGTCGGTTCCCTGTCCTTCTGCCTCAGCGATGGCACATCCAGGGTCCCCAGTCTCCTCTCCGGGGTGTGAGGGCGCGGCTGGCCTGCGGATGATTTGCAGGACAGCAGCGGTTGACAGCCAGCAAATAATAGAGCTCTCTGGGTCTCTGTTATCTAATCCACCTACCTCTGGAGCTTCCCTTGGCAACTCACTCAGGAAGCTCCCCTCCCCCCACACCATCTGGAAGTGGTTTTTGAAAAATCTACTCATTATTGTTAAAAAGCAACACATAGGCTTTTGCAAGATACAGTTACAACAGCAGCCCCCCAAACTGTAAGTTCCTAAAAGGTAGGGATGCCTACTCTGTGCCCCACTGTATAACCATCACCTGGCCTGCAGGAGGAGTTCGGGAAATGGTGGCGGACCAAATGAAGAATTGATACGTTCGCAATAAGGGTGTTCCAGTTATTTCTGCATAACAAATAGTTCCAAAACATAGCAGCTGAACAACCATGTTATTATGCTCTCGGTCTCCATGGGCTGGGAATTTAGACAGGACACAGCCGTGATGCCTCGTGTCGCTGCCCCACGATGTTTGAGGTCTCGGAGGAAAAGATGTGAAGATTTGGGGGGCCGGAGACATCAACCTTCACTCACAGGTCTGGCCCTCAGGTGGAAGTGACTCGAAGTCTGGGCTCGCCGCGACAGTCCCTCTGAGCGCTCCCCCTGTGCGGCGTCTGTGCGAGTTGTAGGACCCAGCCCCGTCATCCTGTGGTTGGAAGCTGTCACCAACCCGTCCAGATTCCAGGGGCAGAGAGACAGACCCTACCTCTCATTAGGCGAGTCAGAAAACTTAGGGGTCCTATTTTTTTTTTAAAGATTGTATTTGTTTATTTGACAGGCAGAGATCACAAGCAGGCAGAGAGGCAGACAGAGGAGGTGGGGGAAGAAGGCTCCCCGCTGAGCAGAGAGCCCCATGAGGGGCTCGATCCCACGACCCTGAGATCATAACCCGAGCTGAACTCAGAGGCTTAACCCACTGAGCCACCCAGGAGCCCCCAGGGTCCTATTTTAGAATCACCCCCAAGGGGAAAGCCATATCTCCTGTAAGGATGTCGCATTCATTCCTCCCACAGAATTTATCTTGCACAACCTGTCAAGCCCCGGGCTGTGTGTGAGAATTTAGCAGGTGAAACAAAAGAAGCATTGTCTCTGCCCTCCTGTAGCCTGTGCTCCACTCTACTCGCTCTACTCAAAGAGAGAGCGTTACACCAATCGCCATGCAAACAAATGCATAGTTACAGATCATGATAAGCACTCTGGGGGGTTGGAGGGGAATGCCCCGAGAAAGATCAGGAAGGCTTGATTTAGATGGGAATAGCTTACTCCTCTAGGAACACAATCTGATGCAAGGTTTTAAGCACAAGCCGCTGCTTTGAGGGACCTTCTGGGAGCACCAGAAGGGAAATGGGCACCTGACAGAGGGCTGGGAGGGAAGCCTGAGTAGGCGGCAATAAGCAGGCTGTCTCCATGGGCACACGGTACTCAGCGCCTCGGGACACTCTGGCTGATGGTGCAGAACACACTTCGGGACTGGCCCGCCCGAAGGACAAAGAAGCTCGGATATCTACCCCCCAAAATCCTAACAGTCACGGCGGGGGCGGGGAACACCAGTGTGGACTGTCCTCCCCGTGGGCTCTACCCACTCTCATAGCCAGGGAGAATCTCAGGCAAAGGGCCCTAAATGTTGGTGGGAGGAGCCCTCCATTGGTTCTGAAGATACCTACCCCAGGGCTCAAGGAGGCCCTCCTTGGGCAAGCCATTTTCTCAAAAGAGTTCAAGGGGTAAGACCCAAGAATTTGTAGAGGGTCCATCTATTTGTGTGACATGTGGAATGTCACCAAACACCACGCCCCCACACCAGCACTCAGCGGGGTGGGGAGGGCTTAGATGGCAAATGCCTTTTGGTCCCCCCCCCACAGCCCCAAGTTTGGGATGACTGTCAAGCACTGAACTCCCTGCCCTCCCATCCCGCCCCTCCCCTTTGTGACTAATGGAAAACATTGGCAAAATTGCCCATGGGCGGGCAAGGTGGGGCTGCGTGTGCCCAAGAGAGCATTTTCCCTTTGTGTGAGGTTAACTGCCAGGAATCGTGGGCGCCACACCCCGCAACTCTGACCTCAGTCGAGCTTCTCGTGGCAGAGAGGCCGGCCCACCCTAAGTTACCAAGACACCATGGGTGGGGGGCTCGTTCTGCCTAGGCGGTTCCCTGGGAGGGAAGCCCTTACCTCCAGGGACAACCGGTAAGGGGCGCCCTTGCTGAACGATGGCCACATTTGCCCGCGACCCCGCCCCTGAGGTGCACTCAGTTGCTATTCACCTGGCCACTTCGGTCAAGGCTGGCAGGTAGGCTTTCGGGCTCTGGACCCCTTAGTGAGATTCCAAGAGAACCCACTCGGCTTTCTTTGCAAAGCTTAACCACTCCAAGCTCCGCCGAATTGTGGGGTGGCAGCAAACGAGGTAATGTTAGAAAACCACCATTTAACAAGCTAGAACAACAGGAGGGAAAATAAGTGAGCAACTGAAAGAAAATGTAGTTTTATTTTTAAATAGCTAAATGGAATTTCTACAAAATTTTCAAACAACGTTTGTCTTAATGACCCTTTTACAATTCCATTGTTAGCGAATATCAAGTATATACTGCGCCCTGAGTTAAGCGATATTTTTAAGTAAGAAAAGGGTAATAATACTAATAATAATAATGACCACCACCGCAGTGAACATGCTTAGCACGGTGGATAACCAAAGCCAGGAATGATGGTGCCACCTGTCTCCCCGTGGTGTGCCACACACCCCCACTGCTGCTCACCATCCGGCTCTTAGTAACTCTCCCACACCATGACCCTCCATCCATCCTGCCACAGTCACTGCTACCCTGAGGACAGCCAAGCTGTGTGTGTGTGTGTGTGTGTGTGTGTGTGTGTGTGTGTGTGTTTTGAGAGAGAAAGAAGGGAGGGAGGGAGGGAAGGGAGGAGGGACAGACCGAGGGAAGAAAATAGGAGAGGGGGAAAATAGAGTGGAGGGAGAGGAGAGGAGGGAAGGAAGGAGGGGAGGAGAGGAAGGGAGAGGAGAAAGAGAAGGCAGGGGAGAGCGGAGAAAGGAAGAGGAGAAAGGAAGAGGAAGGAGAGAGGAACGGAGAAGGAAAGAGGAAAGGGGGAGGAGAACCGGGGAAGGAGAGGGGAGGGGAGAGAAGTCCATTGGGATGGAAAAGCCAGGAAGTCAAATTCCTAACCCAGGGATAAATAGAATCCCAGCTGCACCAAGAACAGAGCGGTGGTAAAATCATTCAAACTCAGAATTGCTGACAGTGGAAAATAAACTCATCATTGGTAGTGAATGGGAACTTCAGGAAACTGGTGTCCTGGACCCCAGACTCCATCCCCCGTCCTGGGTATAGGGCTCAGAAGGTTTGGTGGGTTGAAAAAGAGGGAGAGAGTTGCCCCAGGGGGCTGCAGGGTGAAGTACCTCTGGAAGCCTTCAGGCCAAGCTGCTACAAGTCCAGAAAGACGAGAAAAGAAGGCAGGAGGATGCGGGAAGGAGGCTGAAAGTGGGAGGACTGGGAAGGGAGCAGGCTGGGGAAGGGAGCAGGTGGCCTGGGGCAGGGAGGCCGGCAGCTGGACCCAGAACTCCAGGGACCCTGGTGGGTGCAGTGGCCTGAGGCAGAGATTGTGCACGTGGGTGGGAGAGACTCGGAGGCAAGGGAGCCCCGGGTAGGACCTGGGCACCCCAGGCCCGCTCTCCAGTGCCCCCTGAGCTTGGTTTTGACCAGGAGCCTCAACCCTGCCTCTGGGTGCCCAGGGAAAGACCTGGGCACCACAACTGCTCCAGACCCCAGCAATCCCCTTCCCTGACCCCAGTCCCAGCTGTGCCTGGGTGCTGACCCCTGATGGGAGGAGAGGGATGGACCCCTGGGGTCTCTTTTACTGAGGACAAGTGCCCCTCCCCCAACTTCTGACAGCCAGCACCTGCGTGCCACTCTTTGGAGGCCCGCCCTGGAGCGGCTCACCAGCACTGAACCAGAAGAGTCTGGGCGTTTCTAGCCCTGCTTCCAGAGTAGCACCACCACCCCCAAAGCTGCTGACCACGCCCAGGGAGGGAGCTTGACAGCGCAGCTCCTTGCCCAGGGGCGGGACAGCCACTGAGGGAGGACTCAGCCTCCAGAGCCACTCCTCCATCCCACTGAGCAGTGGCACTTGGTCGGACATAGAACCCCCCCACCCCCTTTTTGGGTATCTCCGGGGAGCCCGGCCTTAAGAAATCACTTCCCAAGAAATGCTCATCTCAGGGTCTGCTTCTGGGGAAATGGAAGTCACGGGGCTGCCGGCTGGGCAAGAAGAGCGGTTACTGTGGGTACGCACGTTACAGACAGTTCCCAGCGGGTCCTCAGAGCGCAGCGAACCGAGGAGGAAGCGGAAGCCAGCGGCGCTCAGAAGGGACTTACCCAGGGTGGCAGAGCTGGGGAGCAGAGCAGCCTAGATGAAACCCAACTGTCACTAGCTTCGAAGCCAACACTTCACCCTGACCTGACATGGCGGGGGCGGGGGCTGCAAGCCCTCCTGGGTGGGGGGAAGCCCTGCCACTTGCCAAAGTAGTGGGCATCTCCAAGTCTCCCCGGCAGGAGCCATTGGGGGCCACCCAAGTACCGAGCACAATGACCCAGGAGAGAGCAAAAGCTCCATTGAAAGCCTCAGTTTAGCAGACGATGCCTCTGTGCTCCCAGAGCCCACAGGGAGCCAGTTCCCCCAAAACCTTGCTGCATTTGCCAAGCACCCGGAGGCCTTCAGCTGGGGTAGGGGGGTGGCTGCTGGTTCATCCAACTCCCTGATCTTCCTCTGTGTGTGTGTGTGTGTGTGTGTTTCAGACAACCTCCAAGCGCCCGCACGTACCAGGAGCTCACAGGCTGCCAAAAACGCCCCGTGAATGCATGTTCAGGGTTCCATCAGGAGCCGCCCACAGTGACTGATGACTCATCAGATGACCAGCTGTCACCACAGCGCACTATATACAGAAGGGGAAGGCCGGAGGGGTGCCTGGAACCTAATGCAAGGAGGGAAGCACGCACTTAGGAGGTGAGGCCCCAGCTAGTGGGGGGCAAGCAAGAACACCTGGAGACTGCGCCCTCAGCTCCCCCAAGAAGTCAAATGTGGGTCAGCGATGACAGCTAGTGAAGGTTGCGGAAGAAAAATTGTTCCAAGAACTTCCTGTGCACTGCCTCCTGTTCTCCCCTCCGACTGGGCACAGGGCCCCAGCACCGATTACCAGCCCCCGTGGTTCAGGCAGCCCAAAGCCAGGGTCCAGACCCCAGGCTTGGTCAGGCCTGGCCTGCACCCCCTGGCCCGGTGGCCAGTATCTTGTGTGGCTCTCAGGCACCTGAAACGTGGCCAGTCCACACCGACACATACCATGAGCAGACCATAAAAGGCACTGTGGATTTCAAGGACTTTGTTCCCAAAAGAGAATGTAGAATATCTTACTAATAATTTTTTTTTTCTCGGTTACATGTCGAAATGATAGTATTTTGGATGAACTGGGTTAAACGGGATGCATTGTTAAGATTAATTTCACCTGTTCCTTTTTACCTTTTTAATGTGGCTACTGGAACGTTCCAAAGGACATATGTGGCTCACATTTGTGGCTAGCATTATATTTCTATTGGACAGGACTGGGTTACAGGCTAGAGGCCAGAACCTTCAGGAAATCCTGGCTATGCCCTCTCCTGACAAATAAAGCCTGCTTCCTGGTTCAAGGCTGAGAGAGGCCAAGGCTGAGGCCAAGGCTGCTCTCCAGACAATGCCAGCAGCCAGCCACCGCTCCACATACAGGTCGCAGGAGGCGCAGGTGACACGCAAAAGCCCCCGAGTGTCTGTGAACCTCAAACTGGCCCGTCATATCTTCTGATTATTCACAGCCTTCCGGAGGAAGAATGACGAATCTATTTGGCCTGTCTTGGCCTGCCTTACCCGCCCCCCCAAGAATGCTCAGTGCCGAGAGCCTGAGCATGCTGGCCGAAAGAACAGGGGAAAAATAAGGCCCCTTGACAAATGAAGCCCCCCTTTCCCTCACATATACAAACAGCAGAGTCAATCAAAGGAAAGAGGGGCAATGAGAAACAGAGAAATGCAGATGAGACAATTCACACCAAGAAGGAGAAACTGAATACCAGAGACAGACACACGGATGTCACACACTCGGCCCACTGAGACTGGAGGGGGAGGGGGCAGGGGCGGGGAGGGGGGGAGAGGAGGAAGGGGAGGAGGAAGAGGGGGGATGTGTGCTTGTGGGCATGTGCCTGCACCTCGCCGGTGCTTGTTGAGCAGGAGAGAGCTCTAAAGAAAGGTTCGAGAACAAGGTTCAAGAATGAGATGGACAGAAACACAAGGAAGAGACATACAGGAGGATACAGATGTGTGCGGGGTGGGGAGAACAGCCTCCCTCGAGTGGCAAGGGCTGCCCTTTCTTTCTGTGTCACTTTAAATTATTCATGTCAGGACAATGGAAAGAATATAGCAAAATAAAAAATGCATTGGGGCCAGGCGCACCCTGGATTCATGTGTGGTGGAAACAGCCCCGGGAGGAAGAAGGGCTGCATGCCCTGTGCCCAGGAGTGGGCTGGGCTTCGGGTGGCTTGTGGGAGGGGGGGCCCAAGGGGGGGTGCTTTCCTGCCGGTCCAATACTTCCGGTGCTGAAAGAGCCAGGCCTGAACTGCGCAGGCCAGGGAGCCAGGCCAGGAGTTGGGGGGAGCTGCACGAGGAGCGGGGTTCTGCATTCAGGCAAGGCCTGGTAGGAGCCTACAGCCCACGGGCCCCCTGCTTCCCCCTGCCTCCTCCCTCCCATCCTCAGACCGGCTGACGCAAGTGTCGCCTCCTGCCTACCCTCGGCTGACCCCTCACTGGTAAGGGCCATGACCCCAGGCGACCACTACCTAATCCAATCAAAGTCGATTTCTGCACTACCAGGACAGGCTGGGGACAAGCGGCTGCCCCCACCCCAGGGCTCCCACCCCTGCCAGATAATGACATGTGAGCAGAGGCCTCCCGGGAGCCTGTCCCCACCCCCAAGGACATGACTGGAAGAAGGCTTCCCTAAAGGGGGCGCAGGACACATGTGTTGTCTAAGCCTGGGGGGCTTGAGCAACAAAGTTATGTCCTCACATGGCCTTTCCCCTGTGGATGAGCAGACCTGGGGTCTCTTCATGGGCCCACGTTTCCTCTTCTTATGAGGACCTCTGTCAAAACAGACTAGGGGACTTCATTGGACCTTCCTTACACCCATTCAAGGCCCTGTCACCAAAGACAGTCACATTCTGTGGTACTAGGAGTCCTGGAGGACACAATTCAACCCATAAGAACAAAGAACACAGAAAGACAAGGCCAAGCCTACACAAGGACCTGGCGGGGTAGGGGGTGGACGAGGTTCTCAGAGCCTGACAACCTTTCTGTCTCCCTGCTTAGGGCTGTCTCCAAGTATATTTAGAAAAACTGAGGGCCACAGTTCTCTGGGACAAGGGTCTGGGGGAACCTTCTCCTGAGGGCCGATAGCTGCTCCCTTCCCGGGACCAGGGGGACATTGGAATCCCGTTTCCAGTTCAATACCTGGATCCCAGCAGGGAAACTATGAGGGAAGCTGAACAGAGGCCTTGGGGAGAGCCTCTGGGTCCCAACTTATTCAGCATCTTGTCACCAATGAAAGTGGCTCCAGAATGAATTTGGATTTCATTCGCAGAGGCCCTTTCAAGTTAAAAAAAGATAGAGAAAGAGTACAGGGGCAGGTTGTATTTTCCAAGTTGGCTATAAAATGGCCGGAGCCACGTGCCCTTCTTACAATAGGACGTCACTCTTCCCACCAAAAGCTGGAGTCTGGGGCCCCTTCCCTTGGATCTGGATGGCTTTGTGACAGCGGTGCAAGTGTCACGATGTGATTTCCAGAGCTTTCTTTCTCGGGATCCTTGCTCTTAGACATGGCCCACCATGCTGTAGGGAAGCCCAGACTACACAGAGAGACCTCATCCAATGTTCAGGCTGACAGCCTCGGCTGAGATCCCAGCTAACAGTCAGCATCAATGGCCAGACATGTGAGTAAGGAAGGAATCCTTCCAAACGACTTCAGCCCCAGGCATTGTCTAATGGCAATGGTGAGAGAGAGACAGAGAGAGAGAGAGAGAGATGTCTAGCTGAGGACAGTCAACCCCCAGAACAGCATGAGGTAATAATAAAATGAGGGCGGTTATTTTATTTCTTAAAAAAAAACAAACAACTATTTTTTAAAGATTTTATTTATTTATTTGAAAGAGAGAGGACAAGCAGGGGGAGGGACAGAGGGAAAGGCAGAGGCAGGCAGACAGTGGAGTAAGCGGGGAGCCCGATGTGGGGCTCGATCCCGGGACCCTGAGATCATGACCTGAGCTAAACACAGATGCTTCACCGACTGAGCCCCTCAAGCACCCCGAGAGCTGTTATGTTTAAGTCACTATGCTTTGGAGTGATTCGTTATGCAGCAATAGATAAACAGAACACAGGCCAACACACACACACACGCACATGCGTGCCCACACACGCACACGCACGTGCAGGAAGTCCCACTTCACAGGGCCCATTCAGAGGCTCCAGGCAGCAGGGAAGAGTGCTCACTACATAGGCTCTTGGGCCCGGCTGCTGGGATTCCAATCCCTTTACCAGCACCTCTTAACTGTACAACCAGGAGAAATAAATTCATCCCCTTTGTCTCAGGCACCCCGTCTCTGAACACGGAACCGTACTCGAACCCTCCCCACAGGACGGTTTTGAGGATGAAATGTGATAGCCCACATCAAATGCTCAGAACCGTGCTGGGCATGCAGTAGGCGCTCAATAACTGCTTGCCATGCGATCTGTCAACCTCTCCCCTTCGGCTTCCCAACAGGTGGGCTGAGAAACATGCCGTTTCTGGCAGGCGCTCTGCTGACCATCTTTTTCCATCACACTGAGGTCACCAGCTCTGCCCCACACTTATTTGTTTTGTCAAAATGTCAGCAGCTGGGTCCCAGGCCCCTCCCCCAGCTCTTGTGGGGAGCTGGCCCCCCTCCCCCTGCGGTCTTTGAGCTTTGTTCCCTGCCACCATCCTCTTGCTCCTTTGCCTTGCAAACCATTGATTTAGTAGAACACAAAACACTGGCAGAGAGCTGACCTCAATACGTGGGTTTGTTTTTTGTTTTTGTTTTTGTTTGAAGTCCCCAGGTCTGATCTAGCCCCCCCAGCTGGGGGGTTTGCTGGGCTTACAAGACCCTCTGTGCTCTCCTCTTGCGGGGTGGTGGAGGGTTGACGCCCCCAGGCACCTGCTTGGAGGTGCCCCCACAGCCTGCAGCAGAACAGGCCATGTCACGGTGGTCCCAGCTGTGGCAAGGTCTCCTCACTTCCCTGGGGCCCCGGGGGGGTGGGGGGGCCAGCAGGGGCAGAGGCCAGACCTCTCCCCTTAAGACCTGAAGAAGGTGGGGGGAGGACAGGGCAAATAAAGATAGCAGTAGGGACCCTCTGGCCTCTCCAAGGGTCCCCTCAACCTCTTTCTCCTCTTCATTATGCCCCACCCTAAATCCCCTGTCCCAGGCACCCATGCTTCTCTGACTGTTCAGATGTCTCATTCTGGTTCTTCTCTCCCCTCCACCGCCCCACCCCCGCCGTCTCCATTGATTGTAACCCCCTCCCCTACCCAGCAACATGCCCCGCCCCACAAAGTCCTCCCTCCAAGTGGATCAGTGAATCCTTGGGCATCCCTCCCCCAGACTCCTGGGGCTGCAGGGCATGAAGGCAGGCATTGGATGAGTTCACCACCTCTCTTACAAGGCAGAGTCCCTGCCCCAATCCCTGGATCACCTTGAAAAATGATCCTTAGTCTCTAATGAACCAAAGGTTCTTTGAAAAGGACATCTGGGAGGGTGCCTGGGTAGCTCAGTGGGTTAAGCCTCTGCCTTCAGCTCAGGTCATGATCCAAGGGTCCTGGGATCGAGCCCCGCATTGGGCTCTCTTCTCAGTGGGGAGCCTGCTTCCTCCACTCTCTGCCTGCCTCTCTATCTACTTGTGATCTCTGTCTGTCAAACAAATAAATAAAATATTTTTTTAAAAAAAGGACACCTGGAACTTTCTTTGCAGCTACTAGCTTTGTCAAGAGGAGCCCTATTGGAACCTGGGCTTGGACAAGTCTCCATTGAAAGGGACAGTCCTCCCCATTGTTGGATATTAAGTGTCCTTGGCCCCCTGTCCCCTAAACGCCAGTAGCACCCCCTAGCCACTGTGACAACTGAAATTACCCCTCCATTTCCAAATCTTCCCCAAAGGGAGTGGGGAAGGGATGGTCCCTGAATAGGGAAGTGCTGTTCCTCTCTGAATAAGATTCTTTCTATTTCATGACAATCACTGAGCAGCATCTCCCTGAAGGGTCCATTATGCACACTTGATTGGCCCAATCTCCTGCGCGTACTCGATCCGGAATTGCCCCCATAGCACATGCCCCGCTTGCCCTGTTGGGCACTCACATGCACACACTGGGAACAGGGCTCCAAAGGGGTGGCGGAGGGGCTGGGTCCCTAACTCTATTCCTCCATACTAAAGCTTAGATGGGGGCTGCTCCTGATGGGTCATTCCCAGCAAAGCACTTACTGACAAATCATTTGCATGACTCCACACCTCCCCTTCCATTGCGGGCATTAACCTTCACAAAATAAAAACTAAAAAGCAACCATGGTCGGGAGAGTTCCACTGGTGCTCTTTGTTCTCCAAGGTCTCTTGAGTCAAAATTCCTCGCTTAACCCTGAATGCTCAGGTCCTCTGTCTCTACTGTGAGGTTGGGGTCCATATCTTAAAAAGGGAGGGGAAAGCCGGAATAGGAATAGAGGAAAGAGGTGGTGCAGCGCCAGACTCTTGATTTCGGCTCAGGTTATAATCCCAGAACCGTGAGATCGAGCCCTGTGTAGGGCTCTGTGCTTAGCGTGGCGTCTGTTTGAAATTCTCCCTCTCCCCCTGCCCCTCCCCCCACTCTCTAAAATAAATAGATCTTTAAAGAAAAAATGAAAGAGGAATAAAACAATCATCCCTCTACAGTGTCCACCAGACACATTCACTTGTCAATATCACATTGGAGTGTTAGCACCTCTGCCGGACCCTCAAGCCACCCGGCACAGAGCTCCAGCACCTGGATGGTCCAGGAGAGGAGACATCCAATCCGACAAGGACATAGCTTTGACACACCCACTGACAGAGCAGTGTGTCCTTGGGTTTCGCTGAAATAAGTCCAGATACCTTGGGCTGTTTCCCTTATTAGGACAACAGTTCCTAAGGCTAATAGCTTCTTGCCAAAGTCTTAGAATCCCAATCTCATGGTGACAGTGTAAGTCTAAAAGTTTAGGGGTCCTGGGGCGCTTGGGTGGCTCAGATGGTTAAGCGTCAGCCTTCGGCTCAGGTCATGATCTCAGGGTCCTGGGATCGAGCCCCGCATCGGGATCTCCACTTCTCCCTCTGCCTCTGTGATCCCTCTCCCTCTGTGATTGCTTTCACTCACTCTAAAATAAATAAAATCCGAAAGGTTGGGGGGCTTTAGTCTTGGGGGGAGTCCAAGTTTTTGGAGCTGATGAAACCCATAGGCTCTCTTCCCAGAACAAGATGTGTGTGCATACGTGTAGGGGGTGCCCACACGCACGCACCCACTCATACAGAATTTTGCACGCTATCGTGATGCCTCCTGGAGTCCATCCATGGGTCATGGATTGGGAACCCAGCCCTGGATTACCTGGAACCTGACGTAAAAGCAGCTCTGGTAACCCTTCGAGCTATGACTTGGTTCCAGCCAGCAAGGAGACCAAGCTTCCAGCAGCTCTTCCTGAAATGAGCCAAGAGCCTTGGAAAGACAACGGCCACCATAGCAAGCCCCCGCTGTTGGCAGATACAGCTAGACATAATGAGAGAAAGCTCCCAGAGCCCACTGTCACTCGTGAACACACCAAATTTATGTGGACGGCTCAAGAGAGAGGCCATAAAACAAAATGACCTTGAAAAACTCAAAATGCATCACCCCAAATAACAGTTTGTGCTGACGGCCGCTCCTGAGGCTGAGATCCCAGAGTGCCCTTCCCTCACACAGGGCGGGGCGCTGCTCCTACTGCTTTCACGGGTTTTGCTCCATCGGCCTTGCCAGCACTCTGCGAGGAAGGCAGGGCCGGCATGATGGCCCCTATCTAGGATCAGGGACGCCTGGGTGGCTTCGTCAGTGAAGCGTCTGCCTTCAGCTCAAGTCATGATCCCGGGGTCCTGGGATGGAGCCCCAAAGCCCCGCATTGGGGTCCCTGCTCAGCAGGAAGTCTGCACTCTCACACTCCCCCTGCTGTGTTCCCTCTCTCACTGTATCTCTCTCTATCAAATAAATAAATAAAATCTTTTTTTTTTAATGGAAGGTTTGCAGAGCTAAGTAGTATCTGAAAGGACAAGTCCGTTGCCGATGGTAGGGCTAAAAGGAGACCTTGGGGGTCAGCCAACCCCCAAGTCCAACATTTATGGGAATCTGAGGGGGGCTTTGCACCATGATGGGGTAATCGACTAGCAAGAAGTGTAATCACCACAGTCTGATTTGGTAACCAGATCCCTGAAGTTCTGTCCCCAGTGCTCCCGGCGGCCTAGTTGGGTCATGAAAGGAATTAGTTCTAAAGACTCTTTTCTGGAACTGATGCTTAGGAGCCTGGGATTTAAACTTGGTCCTGTGCCTCCAAATATTCCCCTGTCTCTTCTCTCTTTCGAATGGGAAATACAGGGTGTTGGAGTAAGGGTGGCCAGAAGAAGGAAGAGAGAAAGGAAGAGAGGACAAACACAAACTGTAGAAGAGAGCCTCGTACTGATGCTGGTAAGAAAGTGATGGAATGGGGGCACCCGGGTGGCTCAGTCGGTAAAGCATCTGCCTTTGGCTCAGGTCAGGATCCTGGGGTCCTAGGATCGAGGCCCCCTCGGGGTTCCCTCCTTAGCAGGGAGTCGGCTTCTCCCTCTTCCCCTCCCCCTGCTCTTGCTCTCTCCCTCTCTCTCAAATAAATAAATAAAATCTTGAAAAGAAAATAAGAGAAAAGAAAGAAAGGAAGGAAGGAAGGAAGGAAGGAAGGAAGGAAGGAAGGAAGGAAGGAAGGAAGAAAGAAAGAAAGAAAGAAGAAAGAAAGAAAGAAAGAAAGAAGAAAGAAAAAAGAAAAAGAAAGAAAGAAATGGAATCTGTGAACAGAAGATGGGGTGGAACAGGGGAGCTGTGCCATGTGCTCTCCAGGCCAGCACTGACACCAGCACGACCCGGTCCAGGTTTTATCAAGTTTAGCCACTACCTAACGTGGGTCACTCACTATCCTTCCATCCTCCCTGCACCTGCCACCCATCCCTAAGTGACGACTGTGTATTTTAGGTTTTTTGTTATAGCTAAACCTCCCTCCCGGTACCAATTTCTTTATAGGCTAGGTTATCCTAGCAATCCCCAAAAATCTCACTGCCCAGTCCCCCGAATCTAGATCATTCTCTCCATGCAGTCTTTTTGTCTCGATGCTAAAACAGTTAGCACATTGTGCTTGCATCGTGCTTGCCGATGTCCTATTGGCCAAAACAAGTCACATGGCTAAACCCAAAGTCAATGTGGCTAAACACAACAGTCCCAAAGAGGGGACTACAGATCCATGTGGATAAAGCGAGGTACGGTCCACCGGGGGCCACATCTGTAACACTCCACCACGCACATGAGCAAAATCTCTTCCCACCCACAGGATGCCTGAAAGGCAGTCATTTACCTTTAAGATCTTCAGCCCAAATGCTGCCCTCCCTCAGCTTACTCTTTTTTAAAAACCAGGCATGATTTTATTATATATCCTGTAATCCAGCGATTTCACTTCATGGTAATAGACAACCAGGAGAAACAAGTGCTTATGCTCACCAATGGCCATGCACACCAAGGCACGTAGCCATCTTCTTCATAAGAGCCCCACACTGGAAACAGGTGAGATGCCCACCAGGAGAAGAAGAGACCACTGACCATGATGTGTTCATACAGAGGGCCGCTCTGGAGCATTGGTGAAGGAGCAAAATGATGGCTCCCCGTGGCCACACGGATGGCTAGTGCAGGCAGTGCTGAGTGAAAGGGTGCTGGCCATGGCCTTGATCTTGATCCAGGTGATCATGGATCTCTACTCTACTCACATAAAAAGCCAGAGACCTATACCCCTCAGATCCGTGGACTTTCCCGCGTGTGTCTCTGGCTTTTTACATTTCTAATATTGTACCGGAAAACTATGAAGAATGGGTTTCCCAGTGCGGCTGCTGGGGACATGGCGGCAGGCACCGGAAGGGCCTGGTGAGGGGGCGAGGCTGGGAACTCCATCTCTGAAGCCAGCAGGGAGGAGGGCTTGCTGAACCCTGAGGGGGATCCTGTGGGGGTCCCGGGAGGGGCCCGTGGGGCAGGGGCCAAGTCGTGGTGGCAGTGGTGGTCTTGTGGGCTCCTCCATGGGGAGGGAGTACTTTGACAAGCCTTTCTTCCGGGAGCTGATCAAGGAAACGAGCTGGTAATGAACAGCAGAAATAACAATAATTAATAATGGGCAGAATAAAAATGGATTTTAAATCCTGCAGCTAATTTGCCAGGAGACTTATTTCTGTGGCTGGCAGCCACTCTCCCGCACTCCCCTCCTCAGGCAGCTAAGGAAACCAGGACGTGGCAGGGCCCAGCCAGCCATCTGGGGGTGTGTGGAGGGGGCTGGGGGAGAAGGGTAGAGAGGTACAATAACCCAGGGAGTGGGAGCAGGCACATACTTGGTTACTGGGCTCGGTTAGGGCTCCTGCACCCCACCAGGAAGGGTAGGAGACCCCAAACCTCAAGGATGCCTCTCGGAGGCTGTGCAAACTCCACCATCCCCAACATGGCTGCCAAGCCCAAGGAGCCACCCCCAGGGGGGCCCCTTGGACTCTTGGACCCCTGTGCCCTTGGCACATATCCCCCCGCACCAATTCTGTCCCCTTCCCAGGAGCCCAGGTTGCGTGGGGGGAGTAGCCAGACCACACAATGGAAGGAAAAGCCTTGTCAGAGGAGGAAGATTCTAACTGGAGGCCTAAATGCTCCAGAAAGATTATCTTTCCAGTTGCGCTTGCACAGAGAACAACTAACAATAGGTTCCCCCTCTAAACCCTCACCTCCTTTTTCCTCCCCCACCTCCCCACCCTGTTCTAAACAGTCCAACCTGTGTAGCTTTTGTTGCTCCATTAAACAATGAGTGCTCAAAGATCCTTCAAGCTTCCTCCAGGAGTGGGGCAAAAGACAGCGTGGGCCTCCTCCACTGGCTCTCAGTGCAAGATCTCTGGGGGGTGGGGATCAGGGCTTATATGTGAAGGTCAAGTGTATTAAGACCGGCTCACAAAAAAATTTAAAAATTTTAAAAATTAAAAATTAAAAAAAACCCGCTCACACCAATGTCTTTCAGTGACCTCGGACATGGCCAGTGGGAAAAACAACCCCTTTCCTATCAAGCCCTTCCCTGTGTGTTCCAGTTTCCCTCCGGCTGTCCCGGGCTTCTCAGGAGCCCCGGGCTTGCCAATACCGCCTACCCTCGCCAACCCCCTACCCTACTTTGTTCCTCGACGTACACATCAGGTGTCCGGGCAAAGCCAAAACCTCCGAGTATGTATGTCTCTGTCTTCCACCCTGAGTCTGTTGGAAGCACAAGGCCTTGACCCCGGGGCTGGTGAGCAAGCACTGGAGGAGATCCTCTGCTCCCCCACCCCCACTTGAGTGGCTGCCGGCATCGACAAATGGGTTTCTCTACCTTTTCAACTTCAGCCGTGGAGTCTTCTTGCTAAAGGCTAAGTACTCACTGAGTTGCAAGTTTTAGAAAATGAGGCCATTGTGGGGCTATTTCGGAGGGAACGAAAGGCTGCCGGTGCCCGCGCCAGCCCCGTCCACCTCCCACAAGGACTGGGCACCATTCTTTCCGCTTTGGGGAAAATTCCATCTCCTATTTCAAAAACAGCTGAATCTGGCTTCATCTTCAGCCCAAGGATAGCCGTGGGGAGAGGCTGAGGGTTTCCTTCTTGAAGACAGTGCAGAACAAGCGGCCAGGAGGCAGGTACGGACAAAGAGGGCTCAGCAGCGTCGTGGAGGGCATTCTGGCAAAGCCCTGGCTCTTAGGGAATCAGTTATGGGGTGAAGGGGGGTAGGGGAGAGCTCCCAGGATGGCATCGCAGCTGGGAGCACAGCCAGGCTCCGAGAGTGGGGGCCGGCACACCCCCCACGCCACCAGCAAGGGGCAAGAGAGCTGGGGGTCCTGCTAGTTTTGGGACCAGTTGTCTCAGCTTGCCGGGGCCGGCCGGAACAAAGAACCACACACCGAGAAGCTTAAACAACAGAGCTTTATGGCCACACACTTCTGGACGTTGGAAGTCTCCAGGCTTGGCTTCTCCTGAGGCCTTGCCGTGTGGCTTGCAGCTGACTGCCTACCCACGGTGGCCCCGCGTAGTCTTCCCTCTGGGTGGGTCTGTGTCCTCCCCTCCCCTCCTAGAGGGACGCCCTTTGGCTTGGATAAGGACCCACCATGTGACCATATTTTAACTTCATTACCTATTTAAAGACCTTACTTCCAATCCAGTCACATTCTGAGGTCCTGGAGGTGTCGCGGCTTCAACACAGGAATTTGGGGAAAGACAAATGTACCCACAGCCCCAGCATGGGGCCTCTCTTTCACTCTGCAAAATCACAACTGATTCAAATGCTGGACAACGCAGTTCCCAGACTATGAGAAGCTGCCGGCCTGCAGACCATTTGTAAGAGGGTCCTTGTCAGCCCTTTCTTCCAGGCTTCTTCCAGGGCAAATTCTCCTCAGTTTCCCAGTCCTGCCTCTTCCAAGAAGCCCTTCCTGACGGCTGAGCTCACACGAGAACTTTCTCTTGCCAAACGTCGCTGCACTATAGGAACAATTGCTGGGTCTAGCTATCTGTACACTGAGCATAAATCCGATTTCTGAGGTCTTTGAGGATAAGACACCACACACACACACACACACACAGAGCCAGTATCCATTTCCTTCTTTTCCCAGCCACGTGACTTGGGGGTTGGGGGTTGGGTGCCCCCCTCCTCCAGCTCCAGATGTGAGCCCGATTGGCTTAATCAGATAACACACATGACTGAATTGGTTCAGTCAAAGCAAAAGTCAGGAGTTTTGCCGGGATGGCTGGGACACAGTCTTTCTTCTGGGCTGGGTTTGGTCGGGGAGAATGGAAGGTTTAGAGTATAACACTTGCAACTAAGGCAGGGTGGGCGGGCAGGGCGCTGGAAGTCCCAGAGACTGGGTGTGAGGGCAGGGAACAACTGCTTTGTGCAGCCACTAAAGCCCATTCAGAGGAAACAAAGCAAATAGCTGGTGCCAGTGTGATATTCAGGTCCTAGATCAAGCTCTACCTGAAGTAGGTTCTCCCTGGACCATTCAGTAACATAAACCAACAGATTCCTCCTTTTGCTAACATCAGTTTGGGTTGGGTTTACAATGGAAAGATCACTAACTCATACAATTTCCTTGAGATCCTCCAAATAGCCTAGCCCCAGGAAAAAAGGACACTCAGTAAATACTATGAAAAGTCACAACCTGTGATGGCTTTGTAGATGAGGAAACTGGGACCAGGGGTAAAGGGACTTGCCAAGTATGGTGGCCAATTAGTAGCAGAGCCTGGATGAAAGCCCAGGTCTGCTGTCTAGTGCCATCCCCACTGCACCAGAAGGACCATTGTTCTTCCCTCCCTGCCCCCCAAACTTGCCCTTGGGGGATGAGGGGGCAGCGAAAGCCAGTGAAAAGCCACAGAGCCCTCAGCCCCCTAAACAGGAAGACTCGGTTGCAAGCCAGGAGGCCAGAGGGGCGGTAAGGCAGGAAATCGAGCGGCTCTGTGTCAACCACAGGCACCAGGTCCCTTGGGGACTGTGAGCAAGAAGCTAGTGCAGAGATGGGGAGCAACTGTCAACCCAGGCCATAGGCATGTCATCGTCTCCGGGACCTCAGAGGGCCCTAGCACATGTTCCCAAGAACCCTCTGCCCTCAGGAAGTCTGTCCCCACATGGAATGGGGGACTTGGAAGGCTCTAGAAGGGGCAGAAATATGTAATCCGTGGAACAGAAGAGTCAGGTGTTGGCCATAGACGAACGCTGATGGCCACCTGCATAGCAGTCAGATGCCTCCCCTTTTCCAGACCAGTTGGTATTTCAGTCCTCTGTGCTATTGTCCCCAGAGGGGGGAAATGAACTTCAAGTTCCAGAAGTTATCGTGGGCCATCAAGTGACTTTGGGAACAGTTGCTGAATCAGTAATCCACTGCTGTGGAACAGATCACCCCGAAACGTAGTAGCTGAAAACAATGGCATTTAAGGATTTGTTTTCCTGTGGTCCTTCAGGTTTGCCTGGGCTCAGCTCAGCAGTTCTTGTTCCTTTGTGTGCAGTCGAACAGTCGCTGGGGCTGGAATCATCTGAAGGCTTCCTTACTTACAGGTCCGGTGCCCGGGCTGGGAAGACTCCAGCGTCTGGGGGGATGGGAGTACAGAACACTGGGGATACCCCCCCGGGGATCGCTTTCCAATATGGCAGCTTCGGGGCAACCAACCTTCTTCCATGGCAGCTCGAAGCTCCCAACACCTGTGGAGAACAAGAGAGAGAGAAAGAACCAGACAGAAGCCATGTGGGACCGAGCTTCAGAAGTCACAGGCACCTCTGCCTCATTCAGTTCTCTGGAAGAGTCTGGCCCATGTTCAAGGAGAGGGGACTTTAGACTCCACCTGGTTGGAAGGGCCATCGAAGAATGTTCGAACATGATTTTAAACCACCACAGCAGCCATATTTGGCAGACCACCAAAGTCAAGGAGCCCAGATCTCCGACCCTGAGCAAGGCCAGAGTTGCCCAGGACCACCCAAATCTGGATTTCCTAAACATGAGAGAGAAATCGGATTCTGCTGTGGACATGCCGCTGTCATTCAGGGTTTTATCATTGCCCTCATCCCAACTTAATCCTAACTGACACGGAGACCTGGAACTGCCATGTCCTGTTCCTGGCACAGAGCAAGTTCTCAAACCAAGACTGGCTAAGTAAGAGTGGCTGGGCTGAGTTGGGGCGGGTGGGCGGGGAGGTAAAGGGATGTGAGGCAGGGTAACCGGACTTCAGATCTTGAATGTTCTACTCCATTGTCCCATAAGTTCACATATGTGTGTTAGGCTGCATCCCAATGTTTATTTGTTAAAATGAGGAAACATGCAAAGGCAACAAGGAAATACCTCTCAGACGTGGCGAAGGTGCCCAGCGTGGCTCTAAGCCATGTCCTGAAAAGTCTTTTGTCTTAGGATCCTTCTCTTTTCCTCTCCTCATCCTCCTTCATCACCCCCCCCCCCCGCCGCCCACTTCTCTCTCCTTCCACAACCACCTAGCACATATTCTTAGCAAACCCCCTAAGGAAACCAGGACTTTTCTGATACCCTGGACAGAGGGAAGTAAAAATCAATCCATCCCTATTCCTCGGCAGGCCTGGCAGAGATGATGCCTTCTCCCCCTCCCCACTTCAACTCCTGTTCCTGTCACTTCACCGCATTCATGTTCCCTCCCTGACTTCACATATGCTGTTCCTTCTGCAGGGATACCCATCTCCCTTTCCTGTTCTGGTCAATTCCTACTGGTCACTCACCACACAATTCAGATGGCACCTCCTCTAGGAAATGCCCTGATCCAAGCCTATACAGCAAGCCCAGTGGGGAAGGTGCCCTTCCCGTGTGCTTCCGGAAACCCAAACTTGCCTGGGTTGAAACACTCATCCTACTGGACCGGAACAGTCTGCCTTGGTCTCTCCTGAGAGATACAGAGTTGCAGGAATGGCATGCTATCAACCATTGCTGAACCACCGAGAGAGGGCCTTCCAGAACACCTGTGACAGTGGCTCCTGTATCGCAATACCTGTAGTGAGTCTCCTCCTAGCATCTCTCAGATCAAGGCAGGTGGGCAGTCCCTACACTGTGTCCCTATATTGTGTTGTTTCTTGGGCTGGTTCCCTGGATTTTGAGTTTTTGGCATATTTGACCAGGGCCTTTGCCACTCTTTCCCCAGACACTCTTGTTATGATAGACTATAGTTTTCAAATACAGTCACAGCAATATTTGCAGTCCCATAGGCTCTTCCAGAATCTTGCCACTCCCATCAAGAGGTGTTGTCTTCTTCCTCTGCCCTTGAACCTCGAGGGTTAGTGACTGTTCTGACCAATAGAATATGGTGGAAGGAACGCGAGGCTCTCGGCACAAGTTGCATAGACACTCTCAGAAACTGCCACAGCCACGGCTGGAAGTGGGGACAGTGGCGGGGGCGGGGGGAGCGGGGATGTGCCACACAGGGAATGGAGCCAGGACAGGAGAGGCAGCGAATTTTCCAGTGAGTTCTTTGACTCATCTGTCTCCATCTCCTCGAATGCACGACAGAGATCATAATGGGCAGTTGTGAGGGATTCATGCAATAACACAAGCAAAGCTCAGGCCATGTTAGAAGTGCGCAACAAATGCTGGTCTACTAGGAGCGAAAACCTTGCCAAAGTCCCGAGGAGACGCTTGTGGATCTAGAGCGCCATGATGTCTAAATGCAAGTATCAGGTGCTGAAGACCGGCACAGCGTTCTGAAATTCTGAAAACTTGGCTTTTTTAGATGCCTGGGACTTGCAACATTGATTCTGTATCACCAATATGTGGAATGGAGAAGAATTAGGGCCGTTTTCCTGCCACGTGGAAAGGGAATAAAGGTTCCCCCAGTTTGAGAGGTTGGCTGACCAGGAGAAAGGTCTCCATACCAACTGAGGCCCCCATTCAGGCCAGAGGCTCTTTTGGTACCAGGAAGGCAGAGGCACAAAACTGTAGAGAGGTTTACAGGATGGAGAAGAGAGGGCCCAGGGGGCCTTGCTCTGTAGCAGGGGACATTGGCTTGCCCTAGAAGGAAGCCCGCATTTAGCACGGAGCTGCAGAGGTAAAGTGAGTGTGGTTAAGTAAGGGGTGTTGGCTGCAGTCCCAAGAGCAGCCTAGATCCTGCACAACCCAGCACAGTGGAGACAGCGGCCACAAGCACCCAAGCCTCCACGAACCCAGAAGCACTGACAGAAGAGCCCTACCAGGGGCATGCACAGCCTCCAGGGACATCTGGGACATCAGGATTCATGATCTAGTCCAGAAGCGACAAGCACAATTCATCCAAGGCCAGCAAGCCCCATGGGTGAGGTCAGGAAACAGGGCAAGATGCGGACCCATGTCCCTTGCTCAGTGCCACGACAGCATAGGGCTCCCTCTTGCCCACCTCTGCAACCCAGGGCTTCAGCTCACACCAGGGCAGAAGGGGCTAGAGAAGATTCTGGAGAGATGGTGTTGGCCTCCAAGTGACCATGATATCAAGCGTGAAGTGACTGTTACCTTGACTTGGCAAGTTCAAGTTGTCTACCATCAGCACAAACAGGGGCTCCAGAGCCCAGTTAAGACTCCAGTCTGGGAGAAATAAAGAAAAGCTACCTCTTAGCACACCTGAGTGTCAGGAGCTTAGGACTTCAAGCTGCTCTGCAAGACTTTACTCCAGCCTTGGGAATAACAAGAGGGCGTGAAGCCGGAGAACAGCGTACACATAAATGCTCCAGCTGACAAGCTCGACGTTCTCGCCAGGGTCCACGTCCCCGCGGGAGGGGGCAGCCAAGGAGGAGGGGCTGGATGTCAGGAGGGTGTCCAAAAGAAGACAAGACATGTGAGTCTCCTTTTTGGATCCTGCTGCCTCTCACAGCAACTCTTAATTACCAGCAATCAGCTCTTAATTACCTACAACAAGAGAGACGAGGGAAAACACAGATAAATGAAATCCATAGATAATCCCCAAACCCCAATTTGGTCGATAACATCATCCAGCTTCCCCAAGTACCTCTTGCCAGGACTCCTGACCGTCTGTGTTGTGGAATACAAAGATTCCCGATTCCCAGTCTTTTCCTTGTCTCTGCCCTTGCCACCCCCCTGTTGACGCAAGGGGAGACAGCAGTGGACCCCAAATAATGTCCTTGGAGGACAGGAAGAAAGGACAAGAGGTTCCAAGGGTGAAGTCCTACAGGACCACCTCGTGTCTGCAAATCCGAGGGCCTCTCTGTCCACACCTGAGGTAGGATGGACACCCAGCATGGGGAACTTCTAGAAGGAAGGCAGTTTAGAGCCTGCAGAGCAATCAGAAATGGAGGAAAAATGGAGCATCGGTGTGGGGGGTGGGGGACGGGGGGCGGTCCCTGGCTTCCTGACTTTTTCACAATCAAGGATTCTTTTTTGTTTTTTAAGATTTCTTTATTTATCTGAGAGAGAGAGAGAATGCACAAGCAGGAGGGGCAGAGGGAGAGAGAATTCCAAGCAGATTCTGCATTGAGTATGGAGCCCAACATGGGGCTCAATCCCACAACCCTGAGATCATGACCTGAGCCAAAACCAAGAGTCGGGTGCCTAACCAACTGAGCCACCCAGGCGCCCCCACAAGCAAGGATTCTTAAGTGTTCTTCCATCTTGAATGGGTAGGCAGGTCGTACACCTCAGGCCCTAGGCCTGGGCCAGTAGAGCCTGGGAAAGCAGCCTGTTCTGCTACAAAAGAGTGTCTTTTGGTCATTGCTTTAGGGAAATCATCCAATTGTGACCCAGGGGCCCAAAAATGTTGCCCAGTATTCATTAAAAAAGAAAAAGGATAGAGCACGGGGAGATGCAGAGAATTAGCAACCATCCCCTCTCCTCCCCTGCCCCTCTCCCTGCTCCCCAAGGTCAAGGCAGCAGTGGGGGTGGGGGGCGCTCCTTTCTAGTCCTGAGGAGTAGTGAAAGTTGAAACCGAACCTGAACATGGCTCTCTCTTTTCTGACTTGCCTTTTTTCCTCCAGTCCAGTTAGCGCGGTGGACAAGCCAATCCTCATTCCCGCAGGCCTCGTTAATGAACCCGCAGTAGCAATGTGCCTTGTTATTGCTGGAAACCTGGAAGCAGCACGCTCCCCACCAACATACAGCTACCACACATAAAGGTCCCTCTCCCCTCTCCCTCCCCTCTCCGCCTCTCCCACCTCTCCCGCCTCCCCCAGGGCAGTCTGCCCTGGTAGTGCCTGCAGCAATGCCTGGATGTCCTGCTGGACAGACTGTCCAGAACTCACCACGTCCCCCTCCATCTCCCCCGCAGCCGGGCTTTCTTCACAGCCTACTCATCCCCCAAGGGGATGGCACGCAGAGTCCCAGGGTGGAGGCTGCTAAGGATGAAATGTTAGCACCCACCTGGACTGCACACCCGTTCCCACGCCTGCAATCGGGTGCCTTAAAGGGGGACCACCGGGGGTGGGGTGTAGTATGAAGAAGAGATTAAGGAACGCTGAGAGTTGTTCAGGTCACCGTCGGGGGGCGGGGGCGGGTGCTGCCTTGGCCTCAGCCCCCCACCCCCACCTCTGCCCTGACCAGTGTTGGCCCCTTGGGCACTGTCATTGGACACTAATGTGACCAGCACTTACTCAATTCCATCACAGGGAGTCAGGAATGATCTTTCTCGGGTCCTCTGCTTCTGCTGCGTCTGTCTGCTGTGATGGGGACGGTTGGTTCTGCCTCATGAGGTCAGATTTTCAGGCTTTTGGACCTTTCCTTACTCGCTTGATGGCAACTTGAGTAAGGGAGAGGCCAGGAGAGCGAGTTGGAGGAAAACACGGGCTCCAGTACAAAGCGGTTTCCTACAGTCTGGAGGCAACACGTTTCCAGGGATGTCCTGACGCATCTCTCCTGCCACCTGGTCACCTAGCATGCCCGAAGGCCACGGAGCCCATCAGGGAGCGATGCCCGTGGCCCTCCTGGCCCAGCTGATGGGAAAAATCAAATGATGCAGGAAAGTTTTTAGAAGGGAAAAGAAGAAAGAGAGCAAGAAAGACAGCGTTCAATTTCCCCCCGCTGCGGCGGCTGACATCACTGTCTGCCAAGCAGAAATTGCCTGCCTTTCTCCAAGCCGGCATTCTGGAGCTGTTTTCTGATTATTTCAATCAGCCTAATAATGTGTATGTTTGAGACAGCTGCCTTGGCGGTGTGGAGCCTTTGGGCTTTCTGCTGGCCCCTGCGGAAATATAATTGGTGCTCCCCAAAGTTCACACGCATCAGGGAAAAGGGGTTTGCATGGATTTCCCGACCCCAAAATATAACCACCCCAGAATCTGGTTCTAGGTCCAGCTGTCCTTTCAGAGCGACGGGCTGGAGCGGAGGCACCATGGCTGGGTCTAGCTAGGGCACCAGGATCCACGGCCAGGGTCCTTGCTGACAATCGCAACTGGCTTTCCTGGGTTCTGGTCATTCCTGTCGGCGGCCCACCGGCCTCAGAGCCCCCATGGGGGCGAGCCAGGTATGGGGCATCCCCTCGCAGCTTGTTCCTTCCTGCCAGGCCCGTGCGGAGGGGCTGATTGTGAGGCCGTGAACATCTGCAAGAACAGAGAGGGAACGGGGTCCGTTCAACACTATCCATCATGTGCAACAGAACCCAGGGAAATGGGCACAATTCACTGGGCCATGCTTAACTCAAGGCAGGTGTAGAGGTGTCCGAGGTTACAATAAGGCTCCTATCGGGCTAGAGAAAACATTCCAAATGGCATCGGAGAAAGTTAACCAATGTGTTGTATAGAACTACATTTATTAGAATAATAACTCTCAAATTCTGAGCGCCTGCTAGGACCGGGAGCCCTGCCAGGTGCTTTTGCATACATTACCTCGGCTAATCCTCACAACAAGTAATGCACATATTACAATCACCAGTTTCATTTCGGAGATCTGGAAAACCCTTCGGTGAGTTGAATTTTTTTCTGCAATTGCAAAAGCTCCCCTCTCTGGGCATGTGTGTTTCTAAAACACATGCAATCCTAAATAACCCCTAAAATTTTGATCATGATCTTCAGAAAACAGTGCAGGAAGAGGTCTGTCTTCCCGATGCCTAACTGGAAGGAGTGGATGAGAAGGAAGGCTGCCTTCTGGCTGCAGGTGCATGTGAGCTGGGGCAGAGAGCTGTCCCCCAGGACACTGTCTTTTTTTTTCCTTTTTTTTTTTTTTTTTTTGGCTATTCTGTCCCCAGTTGGAAGTTTCTTCCTAACACCAATGCACACACACAAGCTGGTTCCTATCTTTCTTCTTGGTTGCAAAACATCATCAACAGCCACACAGTACTGAGTATTTCCTAGTGTTCATCATCCTGCAGGTTTTCAGAAAAATGGGGAGGAGGTTGTTGGGGAGCCTGGAGAAGCTGATGTCCACTGCCCACCGCAGGGGGCAGAACGGCAATCAAGCAAGGCATTCATTGAACATCTCTGTGCCAGACTCCGCAGAACTCACGAAACCTACCACCCCAGCAGGCCACAGTGTGTGCGCCTCACTGAGCGGAACAGAGCCTTTTTTCTTTGTGGGGGAAGGGGCAGAGGGAGACAGAATTCCCAGCAGATTCCTCCATGCTGCACATGGAGCCTGATGCGAGGGCTCAATCCCACAACCCAAGCTTAAACCAAGAGTCAGGTGCCTGAGCGACTGCTCCACCCAGGGGCCCCAGCGCAGGGCTTTTCTAGGCGAAGTCACTAAAAGAGCAGGGTTACAGACCTAGAAGACTAATCAGTTCCCCTAACCGATACCCAGAAGTGTCTCATCTCTCTCACTGTCGATATCTTATGAGACCCAAACTTACTTCGATGATGCAGTCATCACTCAAAACCCAAGAAACTCCACTCAAACTCCAAGAAACTGAGAGAAGAGGGGAAGACAGCAGGGGGGGTGGGGGGTGGGGGGCTCCTGTTCCTGGATGGCTCAGTTGTTTAAGTGTCCCACTCTTAGTTTCAGCTCAGGTCATGATCTCAGGGTCAAGCCTCACATCAGGCTCCATGCTCAGCAGAGTCTGTTTGTCCCTCCTCCCTCTTGCCCTCCCCTGCTCACACTCTAAATAAATAAATGAGAACTTAAAAGAAGAAGAAGAGGGAAAGATGAAAAGAATGCATTAGTAAGCTGATTTCCACTGCGGGCAACTGACCCATTTGGGACCCTCCCAGTGACTATGCACAGAACGTGTCTCCGAATTGCCCCGCCGAGTAGCAAAGAAACAGAGACATGGATCCACTGCCTCCCCTGCCTGGGAGGGTGTTCATTCCCCAGCACTTGTACTGCTGTTATCCCACCTGCAAGCCACATGGAAGGGCCTCCATCCCTTCCAAGGCCGACAGCCCCTTCTGGCAGAGACATGCAGGAAGCCATCTGCAGGTACAAGAACTGTCAGCAGGGGCCTCTGGGGTGGGCACCTGCCACGGATCGGAATGACTTTTGAACTGCCAGCAAGAGATCCAATCCACCCTCAGAAGGTAAAGATTGCTATCAGCAGAGATCTTTAGGGCAGTAATAATAAAGGCAAAAGTTTACTCGGTGCCCATCACGTGCCAGCTGCTGTTCTAAGCACTTTCCACGCACTGACCCTTGTCTTTCTCACACATCTGTATAAAATAGACACCATTATTATCTCACTTGACGGATAAGGAAATGGACTGCCATAAACTTCAAGGCAATCCCACAGACATCTTGGAGCAGTGAGCCCATCATCAGAATAAACAGGTGATAGTCCGAAGGAGATAAGGTACATTAATGCATATATGTATAAATAGATATATAAACAAATGCATTTGGGTGTGTGCGTTCAAAGCAAAAATAGTCTCATCGTGTCTACATGAATCGGTGCATATCCAGCTGAATTTTGACCCCTCCTAAAGGCCCCAGGATTTTAGAAGCAGGAGAAGCATGTACTGGAATTACTGAGGAAGGCTTTACGGAAAAGATCGACCCAGAGCTGCAGTTGAGAGGTGAGAAGGCAGCACAAATTAAGTCCTAGGACAGGATGGAGTAGGGCACAGAGGGGCCAGTTTATCTGGCATGTCAGTTACGATGTCCATAGTACCGTTTCCCCCAACTATTTCCACCTCTCTGTTATCCTGACCTATAGAGGACTTATATCGTCTTGCCCTCATTTGAAGTTAGTTATGCATGGCTATGTGACTTGATTTGACCAACGACACATTAGCAGAAGTTACTTGTGTCCCTTCTAAGTGGTGGTGATCACAGAGCACACATTAAGATGGACCCTCCATCCCCTTGGGTATCAGAATCCCTGTGACAAGAAGAGCCCATCTCCCTGCCGACCTACAGAAAACATGCAGCGTGACCCAGAAACAAACCTGTGCTGTTGTATTGTGCATCACTGAGACTTTAGAACTGTTACTACAACATACCCAGCCTCTCCTGACCAGCATGCTAGGTTATGTTGCCATAACAAACAACCTTCAGATCTCAGGGGCTCAACAAATAAATTTCACATCCTCGCAAGTTTCACCAGGAGGCAATGGATGGAGGAGGACATGTGTTCCACTCCATAGAGCCACTCAGGGACTCAGGCTGATGGAAGCTCCACCGTCTGGATGGAGCATTGCCATTGCCTACCGAACAAGGATGGAGAGAAGCCAGCAGGTCCTACAGGGCCTTCCCGTTGCCTCAATGTGAAAGAATCACACATCACTCCCACATATATTTTATTTACCAGTGCTGGTGGCCAGATCTGCCTAAGTGCAAAGGGACTGGGAAGTGTGATCACCCCGCCCACCCACCCCCCACCCAGGAAGAAGAGAAGAATTGGCCATTGGCGAACACTAATAATATCCTCCACACCTGGCTCCAGAATACTGACAAGCAGTAGGCAGTTGGAGGTATGGAGAATGGGGGTGGGGGGGCGGTGCACAGGTGAGAAAGACTTTGAGGAGCCAGAACATGACCATGAATTATCAGGGAGCCAATGTAAGCATATGAGCACAGCATGATGTGAAGAAGGTTGACTTAAGTATCATTAGACCAGTGGTCTAATTCCAGACACACAGGTATGCTTTTGAATTCCTATATTCAATGAGGTGTACTGGGGGATTGTTGTATTAATCAAGGCTTGTGGTGTTAAGGGTTTGGCACCCACTGTTGTCACAGGAAGAGAGATGAGGAGCCAATCCTGTGACATCTTAAGGAAGAGGAAGTATAGTACATTGGGAGCCCATGCTTTGACAGCAGACAGACCAGGATTCAAATCCCACCTCTGACACCTACTAGCTTTTTGAACTTGGGCAAAATACATAACTTCTTAGAGCCTCAGTGTTCTTATCTACAAAATGGGCCTAATAACATCACTTACTTTATATAGCTATTGTAAAGAGTGGGAAAAAAAAAAAGAGTGGAAGACTAATGATTACATTTGTAGTGATGTGGGGGGGGGGTAGTGGGGCTAGTGAACCATAGAGGGACAGAGATGAGAGCTTTGGGGAATAAAATATCTAGAATTAGGGGGCAAGAGACAGAAGAGGCTCCCACCACGTAAACGGTAGAAGTCATACTCAGAAGACAGAAAATGAACTAGGAAATACAGGATCCTAGAAACCAAAGGGAAAAAGAGTTTCAGTAAGAAGCCTTAAGCTCAAAGCGGACAAAGGAGATATGAACAGCCATTAGATTTTTACAAGAATAAAATGACTATGACCTGGTCATAGGAGAAGCAAGTTAGTGGCAAGAGATTAGGAGGGACAAGGCATCTGAGAGGTGGGGCCCAGAAAGTGTAGACCTTCATAAACAGTTTGGCCACAGAAGGGCTCTTAGCTGGCTCAGTCGGTAGAACACGTGACACTTGATCTCAGGGTCATGAGTTTGAGCCCCACAGTCAGCACAGAGTTTACTTTTTAAAAAAAGAAAAAAAGAGTTTGGCCAGGGAAGGAAGGAAGGAAGAGAAAAGACCTGTATCTGTTAGAAATGCTTTTGGCTGCAAGTAACAAGATTTTTTTTTTTTTTAATCAAAGATGTAAGAAAAAGAAGTCCATAGAGAGAAAAGGAGGAGGAACATTTGTAAAACTGCTTTGCATTCAAGAGTTGGAAAGATTAGCCATAGAGAAGACCAAAACACTCAATGGCTAAAATCAAAAATAAGGTTCTATTTAACTTAGGCTCCTTTCTTTTCTTAACAGATCTTTACAGAGTGTTTACATTGAAGCATCCCAATATTTGGATGAGGTTGAGCCATTTTTTCACAGAGTCTGTACAAGCTAACCCCAATATCTCCTGTCTCCTGGCCACCTGGAAGAAAGACTCCATTTCTCAGTGAGATGGTCATGTGACTAAGTTCTGGCCAGTGGGACATAAATGGAAGCGTGACATGTCAGCTTCCAGGAATTTTCCTTAAAAGATAGCTGGTCTGTGCCTTTTCATCCCTTTCTCTTTAGTCACTTCCTCTATCCTATCCTTAAACATGGGCATCACACCTGCCATCTCGGACCATGGGGCTAAAGACCTCTTTCTTCAAAGAGCAAAGCACAGGGCTTGAAGGATCCCAGGTCCCCAAGGGTTTCATGGAGCACAGCGATCATCCCAGCTCTGGACTGAGGCCAAAGCACCTCTTCCCAGATGCAATCCCCGGAGAGGAGATGACTGGCCTGGATACCCCCTAGGGCACGCTCTGAGATCTATGGTAAGAGACCAGCCTTCTCTCTGTGGGTAGAGATCTCGCAGAGGGCCACCCCCAGTCCTCCTAGGCACCACATTATAGGAGGAGAAACAGGAGGTCCACACAGCCCTCCATCTCGTCCTCAGGCTGGGGAAAACTTAGAAGGAAGGTGCCCGAGCAGCCCTTCCAAGCAGCTCGTGAGACACTTGGCCCCAGTACTTGCTGGCTGGCAGGAAAACAGATTCTGATCTCAGTTGTGCATCGCTAACAAGTGGTGACTTCACATTGGCGAGACGAGCTGATTTGAGTGCTTTCAAGGACAAAAGGTGTCCTGCTATCTAGAGGTGAAGATCAGAACCAAGTAGTACCACCTCACCGTTTCTAGAGGTGAAGGAAAATTTAGAGGCTGATTCCATCCCTGCTCTGAACTGAAGGTCTCTCCTCTGCCACACCAGCCTTGAACCTCCTACAAGCTTGTACATCATTTCCCCTCATGATTCACCCAGCCCATCACACCTCCTGCCTGCTTCTGTGGTCATCTTTTGAGGAGGTGTCCCATATCCCCCAGGTTCCCCCATGACCCTATGATGAACCCCAGAGGAGGGGGGACCCTGACTTACTCACCTTTTCGTAAGCTCATGACATAGTTCCATGCCCAGCATGCAGCGCATGCTCAAAAAAGGTTTCTGACGAATCGTGACTGCGTGTAATTCGGGGATCTTGGCTCGCAGATGAGAGGAAGGCAGGCCAAAGAAATCGTGTGTGCCAATCCCCCTCATGCCAGGCAGCCTAAAAAAAAAAAACAAAAAACTGCCTCTAGTCCATTTCGAAGACCAGTTCTTGTCCTCCCCCAAAGTTTCAGAGAAGACTTCCGCCCCACCCTCCTTAGTAAAAAGCAGTGATATCGATTTTTCAGTGACTAGCCTAAATTTCTCCTGTCGCACTTTAGAACCACTCCATCTGCTCTTACCGTCAGTGTGACGGCCCAGCTGCTCACTGCCACCTACAACCCAGGCTGGCCTTCAGCTGAAACGCACAGCTACGACAGCTGTACCGCATGTTAAAATATTGACATGCTTCTGTACCGTAGAGTAAATAGCCACTGCTCCAGGCCCCCCCACATGTCCCCGCCTGCCACTCTGGTACTCCCGGAGCACTCCCAGAGAGCCTCCAGAAGCCCCAATCTCAGAGACAGCTCTAAATGATGGGTGCTCAGTCATGAAACCCCCACCCTTCTCTTCCCTGAGCTGCAGAACAGTGATGCCAGCAGCCTGTACCTCCCCTTGGACTTCGATGCGAGTCCAATGGCAGTGGCCCTTAGCAGGTGTATAGGTCCGGTGCCGACCACGGCTTGGGGATGGGTGCTATGCACTGTCCTCAATGAGAGGAGAGAAGTCACTCACCGGGGACAGCTGGGGACCAGATGCCCAGAGAGGGGACATGAGGCCAAAGCCTGGTCTGTGCAGCCACCAAAGCCAGGATGGGGCTGGACTGGCTTCAGCTGGAGCCAGACCTGAGTAGGACGCCCAGGGGAGACCAGGTCCTAGGCTAAGTGTGAGGCTGAGGCCAGCCAGCCAAGGGGAAGTCTTCTCTGGGCCACTGGCTCCCTCTCCCAAGCCTGGAAACACCCAGGAAATGAGAGGGCAACCAAAAAGCCATGAGTAATCCCAGAGGAAACCGAAGGCACCCTTGAAGTGTCTTTCAGGATGGTGGGGGGCCAGAAGCAGAAATGAAAGAAAAAAGAGAGAAGCTTTCCAAATGTAGCTCTTGCACCCCCCCCATTGCCCCCCAGGCCCTGAGGTTATCACGTCTTGGCCCGCCATGGCCGAAATCAGTGGCACTAGCCTGCGGTCTGGGGGTGTGGGGTACAGTCGGGCAACCAGACCACGAAGCGGACATCGGAACCGGCTGCAGCAGGAGCAGAAGCCACGAGCAATCAGACTAAGCACGAGGAATATTATGAAGTAGAGAATGGACGACAGGAGTGACCTTGAACCAGAGCATGGGATCATAGAATCAAATACCAAGTGGAAATTCAAGGGGTGGGAGAAGGGAGAGGAGAAAAAAGGAGCCCACCGGTTGGCATAAATGTTAGGACACAGGCAGAATTAAAGACCCAATGGGTGTGCCTGTTCCAACGCCAGCCCTGGGCCCCCCGTATTGTTCCAGGCTCTTTATCATGTTTGTGCGTGCCCAGAGGCCAACACGGGGTCCCGTGCCCAGGGGACTGTCCTCAGGCTGCCAGACTCACTTTGCCTGTACACACAGTTAGAAGTGCCTGGCAATCTGAATTGAGCCCTTAACCCATAATTGGAGCTCCGGGGAGGTAGTAAACATTATGGCCCCCCTGTCCCAGACAAGGGTCAACTTAGAGAGGTGACCTGCCCTGTCTCCCAGAGGCCCCTGCAGGATAGAGCTCAAATACCCTCCTTGGGACTTGGTGTGGTAACACATCCAGTTCCCCACACTCCTGTTTGGTTTCCCTGATAGCAGGTCCTAACAAATCACTTTCAAAAATATCCCAGACCCAGGGTCTTGCTTTGGGGGTATCCAACCTAAGACCCAGGGCAACCCTTCGCAGTGAACAACCCCGCCATCTCTCCCACTGCCCACGCAGGAAACTTTAGAAGCCACCTAGACCTGGACCCCATTCTCTCTCTCACCTCCACATCCAATCCACCAAATGCCCTTCTCTCTAGTCCCTCATGTCTCTAGAATCTTCTCTCTCACAGGCATATCCTGCGTGGACTACTGAAACAGCTCCTCCCAAGGGTCATCCTTTCCTTTCTTGGCCCCTCCAATCCTTTTAATCCTTTCTCTAGGAAAGCCTGAGGGTCCCACTACAGTGGGCACGAGGGAGCCTCCCTGCTGCCTTAGGCTGAAATCTAGTCTTACCCTCACTCCTGCCTGACCACCCCGCCCCCGCCCCCACCCCGCACCCTTCCAGAGCTGAACACCCTACTGAATAAAGCCAGTGAGACCCTTCTCCAGAATCTTTGGACCTGGAATAGAGAAATGTGAGTGAATCTCTGACCAAGTGGCCAAAGCTGTGATATATAATGTCCCAAAGCATCAGGCATTACATTCTCTGTCGCCTGAAGAAGCTAGTCTGTGTGAGAGAGAAGAGCACTACTAACAAGCAGAAAGGAGATGGAGAGAAGAGGTTCCCAAGTTCCTAGTGTCCAGAGCCCAGACACATCACTGCCTTGAGTTCTAGGAGACGTCCTTTTCCACATACATGATGGCAAAACGTTCATTCCATTTTCCTTAAAGCTAGCCGGAATTGGGTTTTGTCCCTTGCAACAAATGACACTTAATAACTATTAAGCAAATGTCAGAGCTTATTGTAGGCACCTGTTTGGTTGGTCCCCTTCAAGTCGATGAGCCCCTGCCCCTGTCTTCTCTGGGAGGGAAGCATCGGGCGAGGTGCCTGGCACCTGGAGGTGCTCCTCGTGTGTGGGGGCAGCGGTGGCGGTGCTGGCCATGGCAGTGAGTGGGGCAGCTCCTCGTTGCTGCACAACAGGCCGTGTAGACGCAGACCAGTCATTTCCTCTCTCCAGGGGCTGCCCAATCCCACAGCTCTTCATCCCTTCTTGAGCCCTATAGGCAGGTAGAAGGGGATGGGGGGGGCGCGGGCACTGTAACTTAGCCCAGGCTGGTGCTTTAGGATCCCAAAGGGGGCACCTGACAGCTTGAGCAACATTCCTTGGCAGCTTTGGTGCAGGGACACGTTGAGATCTGCCCAGGCTGGGGTCTGGCTGACCCTCACCAGAGTCTCAGGAGTCAGTCTGCTGCTACTCGGGGGCTCTCTCATTTCTAGAGCCTGACGATAAGGACTTTCCACAAAGGAAATCCTCCACCACGTGGCTCTGGGCGCTTACGGAGAAAAAGGGCTCCTAGTCCTGCTGACTGACATTTGAAGAGCCACGGAATACATCTCCACTCAAATCAACCCACCAACGTGTCTGGAAAAACGCACACGGCGTCTTTTAGAAATGTCAGCTCCTGGTCATAAGCAAGGGTGGGGAATGCCGCTCCTCAGAGACAGCACAGCCCAGGAGTAGAAACACCAGCCTTTGGGCTGCAGGTGTTTCCCAAAAGGGATCTGCAAAGGGCAAAGCAGGTTAGCTGCCAAGGTCTAATTTAGATCCCACAAAGCCTCCTGTCTCGACTTCTAGAAGCCAAACAGACCTGTGACTTTCTCTTTCTTTGTCTATTTTCCTCTCATTTTTTTAAATTACTATTACACATGGACGGATATTTTATGTTAATTTCTTTAATCTCTATTATCATGTCAGCATGGGACTTATTTTTTATTTATACAGTGCAACATCCCCCCTCCCCCAGCTCTTTCCCCCCTCCCCCTAGCCCCCCCCCCCCCCCCCCCCCCTCATTTTTTTTTTTTCTTTTTTGGGGTCAATGTATGCAATACAAGCCAATACAAATACATACATTCTTATTTCTCTCCCCTTTTTACAGAAAAGGAAACGCGCTAGCCACGCTGTCCTGCACCTGGCTCTTCTCCCTTAATCTACCTTCAGGATTTTTTCCAGCCGTACACAGGGGGATTCTTCCTCCTTTGCTCAGCTGCAGATTTCTCCAGCACATGGATGCCATAGTTCATTTAGCCCGGCCCCTGCTGATGGCCGTTTTGGTCGTGTCTATCCCAAGCGTTGCTGCAGCAAGCAACCAGGCACAAATGTCATCGCACACGGGTAGAAGACTGATTGCATTGGTAGCGCTAGCGCCAAGCCTTTACCTCTTCTCATATCCCTGCCCTTCGACCCTTGACTTTGCTGCTTCTCTCGCTCAAGAGGCACGGTGCACCTCCTTGGCCCTTAAATCTGAACTTCACCACCTGACTTGCTTAGGAGACTTGATGCAAACAGAAACTTTAAAAATGCGCTCAAGATTTCCGCTTCCTCTTTTGTTTCTCCGCAGTTGTCATGAAACATGCCCGAGTCAGCCTGAGCTCGTGCTCAGGTCTGCTGCAGGATGACAGCCTGCACGGGGCAGGGTCAAGGGGCCCAGCCCAGCTTGTTGTGAACAAGCCAGCCTCTGGCCAGCTCTCCAGCTGACCGCAGGTACTTGAGTGAACTTGACCATGATGAGCTGAGTCTAACTCAAATCGGCAGAACCACCCAGCCAACCAAGTAGCGAGAAATACCAAAAAGCTGTGGTTTAAAAAAAAAAAAAAAAAAAAAGCTGTGGCTTTAAGGCCCAAAACTTTGGGATAGTTTGTTATGCAGTGCTAGCTAGCTGATAGGATTCCGCTGCATAAATGTTGGACTGACTTATCCTCCCACAAGTAATGTAGGAGAACACATGTTTGTACATAGCTTTGCCATCAGAGTATGTTATCACTTTTTCATATTTTTATCCATCCGCTAGGTGAAAAAGAATATCTCGGTGTAGTTTTCTTTGTGTTCTATTGCAAGTGACAGCGAGCCACACGTCAAATGTCTAAAAGCCACTTGTACCTCCTTTTCATTAACCCCTGAGTTGATATCTTATGCAGGTACTTCCTATTGGACCACTGGTATTTTTCTGATTGACTTCTAGGAACTTTTTATACATTGGTGAGATTAACTTTCTACCTGTGAACACCCTTCCTTGAAACCATATACTCCAGATCAGAGGCCTAATGACAGGCAAAGGAGGGAAACACAGCCAGCAGATCTTGAGCAGAAGATAACTAACTTTCTTCAAACAATCAGCAGCTATGTCTTGAGCACTTTCTTGGTTCAGGGCTCTGGGCTAGGCATCCCATCATATTCAGAAAAGAAAGATGATAGGGTACTCAAGGAATGTTCTAGAAATGACTATGGTTAAATCTCCACATTTTCCTACCCATCGTCTCTGCCTAAAGGGTGGATTAGGAGACAAGATATATTCCTCATGATCACAGCTGATTGGACAAGGCATTCTGCCTGATCTAGGGTTGACCCAATCCATAACATGGACTGAACCAGTTAGGTTCTCTTTTGAGATCTTGGACTTAGAGACATAAAATCAGTCAGAGAATGGCGGACCCTGGAGCTGTCAGACCACTTTGCAGAGCTGGTGCTGCCATTTTGGGCCGCCACTTGAAACCATGTATAATCAGAAAAATCAACCAAGGAAGAACCAGGATACAGAGACAGAACAGGCAGAGACCAGCAGGAAGGAGTAGCCACGGACCCCATCTGAGGGAGAGACAAACTGCAGCCCTGTTTCCAGGTCGCCAGAGCTCCACTCCTGTCCCCACGGCCCCCAGCGGTTTTTCCAGACTTGGGTTCTGTAGGAGACCTTTGTATCCTGTTACTAAACCTCCTATTTCCTGGAACGAAGTTAAGCAGTGTTCTTATTCTTGGTATTACAAGTGTCCTAAAACAAGGAATTTTCCCATCAGCTGAAAAAAAAAGAAGAAAGCAGTTTTCATCTTACGTGGCGTATTTCTGTTTTCAAGCGTTTTCTTGATGACCGACGCTTTTCATTTTGTAGCTAGAGAAAGTCGAACTGGACAACCCGGGGGCTTGGCCAAGTTCACCCTGATCATGAAGGACAGAGCCCAGCCATGGGCAAGAGGCATCAACTTCCAAATGGGCTCCCCCCGTGCCATCCCTGCCATCGGGCTGTAGCATTCTATAAACACATGCCCAGCCATGGGGTTAAGGCTCTAAGTGCTGCATAGTTCCTGGGAGAGGGTGATCCAAACAGGCTAGCATAGCCAGGGATTCTGGCCAGGCCCCAGACGACCTCTTCGGCTCCCTCCCCACTCCCCCTGCCCAATATTTGAGGATACTTCCCACGGTCACCCGTGCTTACTTATGTATCCCGGTGCCCTTCCTGGGAGGAAAGAGGGCTCACTAAAGGCAAATCAGAGGAGTACTGGTTCCCTAAAGACATATGCTTGGCCTGTAGGGCTTCTCACTTGGCCCCTGGAGTTTAGGGCACCTCTGCAGGGACACATGTGGCCGCGCTTTGCACGCAGGAGGCCTCTACCCACCTACCTGTCATCTCTGACAATATGTTACATTAGAAGTGGGGAAAGTGGGACCCTGAGCCAAGTGGCGGACCACTGCCCTCTCCCATCTGTACCCTCTTTTTCCCAGGGATCAGCAGAGGGGCCCAGAGGTCTCAAGAAATTTCCTTCCCAGGTAGGACCCTGACTTTGGGGTAGGAGGCTGGCTAGGCTTGGGGGGTGGGTAGAGGCCACAGGGAGGCTGGAAAACAGCATCCTGCAAGTAGGATTCCCCACCCCCACCCCACCACATCCTCAAGAACTTGCAGACCTCCCCTGTGGGGACAGATGGGCGCCCTGAAAGGAATCCACTGTGTCCCTCTGCCCACAGCCGCATGGAGGAAAAGAAGGAGCTCGCCCAATCTCTCCTAAGTGCCCACCGTGCACGAGTCACCCCACAGGGCGCGGGCACCAGTTCTAGAGGCTTCTGGGTGCATTCTCCAAGGGAGGGAGGGAACAGGGCTGGGGCCCAGGGGAGCGGGAGCAGGAAATTACCCTCCTGCCAAGTAGGACGGAAATTGAATTTCTTCCCCTCCCCCCTTCTTCTGCCTCCTGCACTGCCCCTCCCAGACGACTCACTTGTTCTCACTCTCCAATTACAGTTTTAAACATTTAGGGTGTTGCTGTTTTAGTTTTAAAATTTGTGAGGCTCAATTTATGCCACTTAGTAAAACCTCTTTTCCAAATGAAGCAAAATTAGCACTAAAACACTGCAAGCAATAAAATGTGGGCATTTCATTTGGGTTGGGGTTGGCTTTTTGGATCCTTTGTGGAAATGAAGCCGGGAGGAGGACGCTGGAGCCTGGGTCAGGTCCCGGTGAAGGGAGAGAGTCCCTTGGGTCCCCGCAGGGATGTGCAGCTGGCTCGGCCCAGCCTGCCCCCTCGCCCCGAGGTTTGCCAAAGAAGGTTCTCCCCCCGCTGGGGAAGGGCAAGCCTCAAAATGGGTGGCTCTCTCCCTTGGCAATGCCCTCCCCTCCCCGACTTCTGGGGGGGGCAGCGGAGGGAGCCGCATAGAGCCACTTCCTGCTCGACCGCACCCTGGCAGGCCCTGTGCCAGCCAGCACCAGCGACCCGCTGCCGCCACGCGGTATGCGATAAATAGATGGTGAATTGAGCTGAAATGGCTAGAACCAAAAGCACAGTCTGGAAACATCACCTCCCAACCCCGGGGCCATGCTATGCCTAAAAACACACCCCTAATTTCAGTGACCATCCCATCAGGGTGGGGGTGTGGCAAGATAAGTTGGAGGAAGAGAAGGAGGAGATCCTGAGCTACTAATTAGGCATCTGTTATTAGGGGAGGTGGCTGCCAAGCGGGTCAGAGAAGTTCCTGGCTGATGAGCCAAGGATCTGAGCTGCAAGCTGGGCCTCCCTGGGGCCCTTCGGAGGTAACATGCGGGGGTTCCCAGGCTGGGCCCCTCCATGCCAGCAGGAGAAGGCAGCAAATACCGTGAGGACTGAGAGCCCAAGAGGGGACACTAAGGCAGGAACAATGGCCACGATGATGAGACAGTGACTAAGGGCCGGTGTGTGGCCTGCCAAGTAATTTGGCTTGTCCCCACACCAACAATAAAGGCCCGGTGACTGGCAGGAGATGGAGTTTTTGCGTGCAGAGGGACACCTTCTGAATGACCCTGGCAGAGAGCCACTGTCATCAGGAATGAGCTCCGGAGGAGAGCAGGCCTGAGGGGGCACAGGAGTCCTTTCCAGGAACAGGGGCTGGAGTTGGGATTGGGGGTATCTGGGAAGGGAGGGCAGAGGGACCAATGAAATGGAGTAGAATAAAATTCATGCTGAGGGCCAAGGTGGAGGGGGTGGGTCGCTCCCAGTGAAGAAGTCTATTACATTTGGGATAACCTCTCCACGCAAGTGAAAATAAGAACAACCAGTGGAGGAAACTTCTGGAACACTTTAGAGGAAACTGGACAAAACCCCCAAAGATGATAATAAAACAGCATCTGGAGTCCTACCGGTACCTGGGATGGAATCCATGACCCAAAGGTATGGGTTACCCTCTGGGGCAGGGACGGTTCCTTGGAAACTCTCTGAGATGGAGTTTAGGGGCAGAATGTTTGGGAGAGATCAATCCCTCAGGGGAAGTAGGGGAAAGCAGGACCCGGCAGAGCGAGGAGGCCAGTTGAAATGCAGGCCTGGCAGGGTTTCAACTAACCTGTGAGACAGAGCTCTGGAAGGGGGGTTACCCAGCACAGGGTCCCGCCAGGAGCCAAAGTAGCCAGGCCTTTATAAGGACTGGTCCCCGCAAGATACGGGCTGCCCAGGAAAGCGTGGTAGTTTTGATCAGCTCACTTCTCCCAGGCCTATGGATGAGAATTCTGGACCAATTCCTTCACCATGATCTCCTGCTACGTTCCGGCCCTGCCTCCTGGTACCCAACAGCCACCCCAGGGCTGGCCCACCACGGGAAGACCCTAAGGCCAAGGCTTACTTGTGGACTTGAGCGCTGGTTCTCCAGGACGAGTCCTTTTAGGCTCCGATGTGCCACCCACCAGGGCACTGGGCAGCCCAGGATAAGCCTAAGAACCTCAAGAAACTCAGTTACAGAGGACAAAACCAATCAGGCCCACGAGACTTCCACAGCTTGGCCCATCAGCTCTGTCCCCTTCCTTCCCCTGCTGGCCAGTAACCCGTTGTCACTCAACCCCTTCACGTACCAAGAATCCCGAGCCCCGGCTTCATGTTTGAGCCTTGTTACTGGAGTGACTTACACATACTCCAGATACCTGCTGCCTTCCTGACTGGTCTAGTCTGTTCCAAAGCACCATTTCTCTTTCTGGACAATCCAGAAGAGAAACAGAAGAGGTCTGGGGACACATGGGGACAGTGCTAACCCTTCTGGGCAAACTCCAGCCCCGATTTCCCTTCCTGGTCTCTGTCCTCACCTCCCTGTTTCGCAGGTCTGGGGCCTGGCCAGGGTGACACAAATGATGGCAGAGGAGGACAGCGGGGGCGTGGACGAGCGAAGCCAGGGGGCTGGGCTTGGCTGGAGGTACCCAGCCTCCTCCTGCCTGTAACTTGGGTCAGCAATAAGAAGGGGGCTGGAATCCTGGAGGAGGCCTCCTACAGACCCTCTTAACCCCCATTACATTCATTCCCTAATATACTTTTCACCTTCAGCAAATAGTGTAAATTTGAATTTTTACTCACTGATCAAATATTTACCCTGTGAGCTGCCAGTGTGCTAAGCTTGACTTCTACAATTCTCCACAATTTTTTTTTTAATTCTCCACGTTTGTATTAGATGAATTAACATTTTATGGTTGGGCTGCTGGTTTAGGACTCAAAGGTGAGAGTAGGAAGACTGGAAGCAGCAGCCCAAAAGATTCTCCACAAAGAATGGGTTCAGCTCTGTCTGTGTGTTCGTGTAAGTGACAGATCCCCCAAACAACTCATTCAATAGTTTAAAAAAAACTTATTTTGGAAGATACATTACTTCTAAAGTAATTACTTGATACTAATTACTTCTCAAGAACAACTTTCTGTACTTCTCCTCTGTATGACATATATCTTCCAAATCTGTTACATGGGAAGGGTAGATTCAAGGTTCATCTCTTTTGTTTGTTTTTAATTTCCTTTTTTTTTTTTTTTTAAGTAATCTCAACATCCATCGCGGGGCTCGAACTCATGACCCTGAGATCAAGAGTCACAGGCTCCACCCACTGAGGCAGCCGGGCGCCCCCCATTTCATTGTTTGTTTACCATACAAACTTGGGCAGATGGGGTCACCTCTCTAAGCCTCGGTTTCCTTATCAACACAATGGGTGCGATAACACTGCCCCCAATGGAAGGTTTCTGCAAAAGTCAAAGAAATGTCAGAGGTGACCACACTGTAAAACACAAATGGGGAGCTGTGTGAGAGCAGAAACTGACTCTGTTGTCAAGTGTAACCCCCAAATCCTATGATACGCTGCCCGTCAAGAATCAGGGTCTAAAAAAAAAAGAAAAACCGATTGGGGTCTATGTCCCTTCCTGTTGAATCCGAGTGGGCTTATGACTGCTTTGATCAATCACATGTGACACTGTGTGACCGCCAAGGCTGGGTCAAAAAAAGCCGTGTAGGGGTGCCTGGGTGGCTCAGTGGGTTAAAGGCCCTGCCTTCGGCTCCGGTCATGATCCTGGGGTCCTGGGATCGAGCCCCGAATCGGGCTCTCTGCTCAGCGGGGAGCCTGCTTCCCTTCCTCTCTCCCTTCCTCTCTCTCTGCTTACTTGTGATCTCTGTCTGTCAAATAAATAAATAAATAATCTTAAAAAAAAAAAGCCATGTAGCTCCCACCTGGCTATCTTGAGGTACTCATTACATCGGAAGCCAATCACCACATAGGAAGTCCAATCACCTGAGACAGTCCTGCTGGGGGTCCCGTGCTCATGCCCTCCAAGGCGCCAAGCATATGAGAGAAGCATCTAGACCCAGCCCACCCATCACTGGATGCCATGAGGAATAAAAGAATCGCCCGGCTGAGCCCAGCCTAAATTCTGAGCCACAGATCTGCGAACATAATGAAATGGTTTGTCTTTTACGACACTAAGTTTGGGGTCCTGTATTACACAGCAGTAGTAACTGGAACAAAAAACTGCATTTATTAAGTTCTACCAAGAACCCCCATCTTCCCCATCTCTTGTTTTGTTTCGTTATCCCTATTTGACTTGAAGAGACGGGGGAGATGGAATTTCTCATGATCCACCTTTGTGGGTATGGAACGATGGAAGACTTGAACCCGGAGTCCTGCCACCTGGACCCCCACTCCTCCTACAGGACTGAGCTGCCAGGACCTCAGAGGGAAAGGCTATCCCCCTGTGTTCTGACCTCATGTAAAAGAATTACTAGAAAACTCCAAATTACCAAGCAATAAAGTAAATGGGAGCCACAGAAAACCCCAAAGAGCCCATCTTCTACAATTAATTATTTTTCCTTGATTTGGGAATGCTGGGGGTTTTGTCCTTCCACTTGAAGTGTGGGCTTCTCCTACCATCCAAAAAAAAAAAAAAGCTAGCAAGAGGAAGGAGGAGGAGGGGAGGGGGGAGAACAACAGGCTGGCCTTCCCAGGACCTTCACTGCCTTGAAGGAGCTTGGTGTGGCCCAGAAGGGCGTGATAAGCGAGCCGGCAGTGGCCTGCCAGGGAATCTTAAAAATATCCGGCTTCAGAGGATCCAGAAAGTGAGCAACCCGCACCTGGAAAACAGGTTGCTGGCTACGCAGAGGCTTCCAAGTCTGGATCCCGTTTACACTTGCCGAAGCGCAGGCTTCTAATTCCAGCCGCTCATGAAAAGGCACGTAGGTCCTCCGTGACGTCAAATGGCTCTTTCAAATGAGCATAATTTCTTTCAATGATGGGCTTGGAGGGGTTTCAGCGACGGTGGTTTTTTTTTTTTTATAATGAATCATAAACATGCAGATCAGATTTAGTGTTATGACTGGGGTGCGCAGAGCGTCACTGTTAATTCTTGCTAAGCACTGACAGCACAGGCAAATACACCACCCCAGCCCCGGGGGCTTGGAGAGTGCATAATTACAGACAACGCACGGTAGTCATTATCATCACCGGAACATTTCAGCCCAGGCACAGCACCCCCAACCCCGATTTAGAGCCCCCACCCTACCCCATGAGCCTGCCAGCTTGGGTTCCAGCTGGGGGGACCTCACTCCCCATCACCAAACCAGAGCACGGGTAGAGGTCACCCAAAGCAGGGCTGGGGCTGCCAGCCCCGGGTACCCGCTCCCGTAGCCCTGCAGGCTTGCGGTCCGTGGCAGTGGAAGCTTGCTTGGGCAGTTCTGCTCAGTCTGAGCTGGGAGGGAAGGGGTGCAGCGCTGTGCAGAATGCATGCCAGATTCTGCTAAATGCCGAACAGCTGAACAAGTCCCCAGGGCTGAGGAAAGAGCGTTCTCCTTCCCTGCGAGCCACTCACTCGCTCCGTGTCGCTCATCAAAGGCTGGGGGGGTGAGGCGGGCAGGCGGTGGGGGTGGCTGGGGTGCCCTGTGGCTGTGCATGCCCCGGGATGGCCCAGGGCAGGCAGCGGGAGTCACCGCCACTTGGCTGTTTTCACAGCCCTCAATAAGGGCATGATTTTCTTCTCCATTTTTTGTCCAAAAGGTTTAAAGGGAAAACCCGGCTCCTGGGGTCTGCTGAACTCTGCCAGGCTCTCCCTGCAGGTTCTCTGCCAACCTGCCCATATTTCGTGAACCTCAACCCCACGCAAGCAAGCGATGGAGTTGGAGCTAAGGAGGAGAAGAGACAGCCCGCCTCAAGACCCGGAGGATAGGAAGGTGATTTTAGATCTTTCCATGGGCTGTTTTCTAGCACGGAAATGCCAGGAATCACCCATTGTTACCCACTGTTCCAGCGCCTTCTCTGTGCCCTCTGCCCACTTGGTAGACATGGAAACTGAGACCCTGGCCATCCGCTCAAAGGCACACAGCTCAAGAGGCTCCAGGAAGGAATGGAGTCCTGTTCTTTCTAATGCTGAATCCAGACCCTCTAGATCTGTGGTCCTTACCCTGGGCGGCTCCCCCAGAATCCCCAGAGAGCTTCCAGAAACCCTCACGCCCATGCCATGCTCTGGACCAAACGAGTCTGAATTTCTGGGGCTGGGATGGAGGCCTCAGTACTCTTTAAAGCCCCCAGGGTGATTCCAATGTGTGGTCCGACGGGGTTGAGAGCCAAGGCTTTGGGCCGTTATAGTAACATTTCTTTCTCTCACTTTCCTTCCTTCCAACCAATACACAGGGAGTGCCCATGAAATGCCAGGCAGAGCCCTAAATGTTCAATAAATGAGCTTCCTTCCCTCTAAAGCAGTGGTTCTCAAGTGTGTGTGTGAGTGTGTGTCCCACAGATAATCACCCAGGGAAGAAAGATGCCTAGCAATGAAACCTAGGCTCAGCCCCAAGCCTAACCAAGGAGGGAACTCTTGAGCTAGTCCCGTCACACCCATGGAGCCCTGTTGTGGGCTCTGCCAGCCCGAGGGTCCCCTTTCCCTTTGTCAGGAACAGAGAGAGTGGGAGCACCCTGCTTCCTATTGTTCAATCCTCCCTCCCGGAAGCCAGGCAGCAGGGCTACAAATCAATTGTTTTCAAATGAAAGGATGCTCTGATGGGCATGCTTCCTGCATTTTGCATTCAAAGGAATGCCAAGCTTCCTATGGCAAGTGAGATACACTGAAATTTCTCCAGCAGCCAGCAGAAATTTTTCTTTATCTTTCTTTATCTTTAAAAAAGATTTATCTTTAACATGTAGGGAAAACACGAACCCCGCCCTCGATGAGCGATGAGCGGGGAAGGGAAAAATAGGTTGTTTTAAAGACAGGAACTCGCAGGCTAAGCTCACCCCCTGGAAACTCGAAGATTTAAAAGCAAACGCGCACCTGTTTTTAAGTAAACCATGTCTAAACTCCATTACACATTTCCCTGTCTCCTTTGAGGGCACTGACACCGTTGAAGTTGCCAATTCTGTGCCAATGTGCCCCTTCCCTAGGTGGCCCTACCCTGCTGTCCCCCTGGAGCTCTTGTTTCTGGTTTGTTCGTGTCTCCTCTTTTGCTCAGATGTGGACAGTAACCCCTCCCCGCTGCTTGCCATAGCCCAGAGGGATCTCAGTGTCCCCAAGGAAACTCACTCCTCTTCCCTCCAGCTCGCTCCTTCTCCTCTTGTATTTCTGACCCCGACGAAGGGCCCCCCGTGCTCACCCAGCCATCGAAGCCGAAACAAACACAAAAACAAAAGCAGGAGTTGGAAGCATTCCAGAGTTGTCCAGGTTGTTAAAATAGTTTATGAAATAAGAGTAAACAGGCTCCCGTGGAAAAGGATTCGCACACTTCCCTGGTGCACCATCAGTGGACTTTCGAGCAGGGAATTCCTCACATATTTTGAGTCTTCGAGATTGTTCCAGACACATGACGCTGCTAAGCCAAGAAACTTCTAGATAAGCAAGGTGTCGCCGTTCCTAGTTTTTATTTGTTTGTTTGTTTGTTTGTTTCCTCTTGGGCAAAGCATCAATTTTGTATCATTCCAGAAACAGGCTATGGTTCAGAGGCTTGATGGGAGTCCTTGACTTCTCTCCTCTTCTCCATTTCCCTATCACCCAACCCCCCCAAAAGGCCAAAACTCCAAGTGGGAAAGGGCAGCTGCTGGGCCAGGAGTGATGTGAAATGAGGAGCAGGCCTCATCCTGTTCCCTTCTCCTTTCCTTTTCCTCCCCTCTGAGAGCACCCCTCCACCCCTACCCCACCCACAGTCTTACCTGTCTCGAGCACCAGTCAAAACCAAGGCGGGGGTTGGGCGCCTAGGGGGACCCAGTCAGTTGAACATCCAGCTCTTGGTTTTCGGCTCAGGTTGCGATTCAGGGTCCTGGGATAGAGACCCACATCTGACTCCGCGCTGGGCGGGGAGTCTGCTTAGATTCTCTTCTTCTCCCTCTGCCCTTCACACCTCTCTCTCTCTCTCTCTCTCTCTCTCCAAATTACATAAATAAACCTTTAAAGAAAAAAAAAAGACACAGGGAGTGCTGTCCCAATATAAGAGATTAGCCTCGGAAATAAGGCTTGCTACATTTCCAGAGGGGAGTGAAACTCTCAGACACAGGGCAGAGGGGGGCACCCTGGCAGACCACATGTATGGACTGACTCAGAAACAGCTCCGTGTACCTGGAGCAGAGCAGGGGCAGCCAGACCCAACTCAGAAAAATCAATGCATAAGTCAGATGCCAACGCAGCCGTTGGCAAAGGGGGTATGACCTTCCCCGGGGCAGGAAAGCCCATGTTCACCTCTGAACTATCCTCTTTGAGGTTCCTGGGAATTGGAGTGAGGTTGCTACAGGTGTATCGTGGAAAGGAGAACCGGAGATCATGGTCAGTGTCTCCGCCTGGGCAGCACCGGAGAATTCCTGTTGACAGTCGTGTCAGACCTCTGGACTCCATGCTGACCACTCCCTGCCTTTAACATCATCTATGAGACTAGTCACAGTATGACAGCTAAGCAAGACCTTCCCTTGAGTCCCCAAGACAATAGCCGGACGTCATGGGGGGAACAGGGGGCAGGTTGTCCCAGCTGTCCCTGGGGCCTCCTCTTCAGTGAGTATGAAGGGAAGGGGCTTGGGACAATGAGGAGGGGGGGGCCGGCCTGCAGACGGGGGTTCTCATTTGCCCAAGTTTTGTGGTTCTGCAATTCCGCACCCAAAGCTCCTACAAACTGACTCCAAGTGCCACTTGTAAATAAGTCCCTCCGGCCTTCTCCAGCAGCTTCTGGGAGCCCGGTGGCTCATTGTCAGGCCGATTTGAGATTCTGGATTCTTGGAGCAAGCCAGGAAGGAGATGGGAGCAGAGATGGCGCAGTGTTCTCCACAGGACACCGACCACTGCTTCCCCAGAGCGCCGGCTCTGCCACAGCTGCTCACAGCTATCCTGACCCATCCCCAGCCTGGGGCACCCTCCTTGACCTTGTGGGAGTCCCCCAGGGGCCCAGCTGGGCAGAACGGCTCCCCAACAGCGTCCTCGCCAGCCTCCCGGGCTCTTTTGCCAAGCTGTCTCTTTGGCTAATGCAGGAGCTTTGGAATGAGACAGGGAGAGAAAGACGTGAGCGGTGGGGGTGGGGACCTTTCTCAGAGCTTATTAAAAAATCTTTTGTGTGCCATAGAATGAGTCCAGTCTTGTCGGCCCTGCTCCCCCCAGCGCTTAACTTTTTCAGGCCTGATGAGCACAAACGCTTCAGTTAGTCCGTGAAACCAGAGACCCTCCTTGGCCTTCCACTGTGTCTGCCTTTCCTTTATGCAGCCATCATAATTAGGCAGTGGCCTGACTCCGTGGCCCGAGGTGCCTGCTCCGGCTCTCCACAGCCCTGTCGTGTCTCAGGGGACCCACACGCCGTGCCAGCCTGGAAGGACAGTCTGGAAGGAAAACCCGTTGTCAAACAAATCATCCTTCTGGGAGCACAAAGCCGCGGGGACCCTGGGGGTGCTGTTGACACTCGGGCCAACGGCATTAGAGAGTCGCTTTCCTGCGTGGTGCTGAAGCCCCAAGTTTGGAGACAGAAAGCTGGCTGGCGGCCAGCAGCGGCGGGCCCCTTATCTAAATAAAGGGAGAGGACGCGCAGCGCAATGTTATCCCGGGCGCACAACAGGCTCGGCCACAGGAAGGGCTGGATGTGCGCTGCATGGGTGGTTCCGGGTGGCGATTGCGAGGTTGTTGGGTTGTTGTTGTTGTTGTTGTTGTTGTTGTTTTACCCCGACTTCGGTGGCTGCTGGTTTCGTTTTCATCTATTCAGTTTTGTATCATCCAACAGCCGGGAGCTTGGCACAGTCTGGTAGCAATACCCAGCCGGCCCTTGGCACAGCACGCAGCTCCTGTCCGCTCCTACCACCCCACGCCGAAACCCCGGGCTGGTCTCGGATGGCTGGCCCCAGGGGGTTTATTTGCCCAGCCTGTCTGGCCACACATCCCTCCTGTGCATGTTCCCAACGCCCCCCTTCGCCACGTCCAAGTGCTTCGACTTCCCTCCCGCCTTTAAAATGCCAGTAAATGCCCCCCCCCCCCCCCCCATCCTCAGTGCAGGGAGGAACTGAGGATTGCATGTTTTCTGGATCCTGCGGCCGGGGAATGTCCTTTTCTTCCCCTGTTCAGCTTTTGACCCAAAGGAAGGGGAAGGCTTCTCCATTGTGAGCATTGCTTTTTCACTGGAAGCCGTGGTTACTAAGAGCAGCCTGACCGGGCGCACCGGGTCGGCTGTATACACCCCCCACCCCACGGCCCCCACCCCGCCCGCAGGGCTCAGGCACACACAACTCACATGGGACACAGCTGGCCCAGGTTAGCGGGTGGAGGCCACTGACTGGGCCACTGCTGCAGGCCCATCCGTGTCCCGGAGCCCTGCTCGTGTTCTGGAACCAGGCCTTTCATTCTCTCTTAATCCTTTACGCAAACACTGTGTCTGCGTGTATATACGTGTGTGTGCTCGTGTGTGTGTGTGTGTGAGTCTCTTTGAAATCATCCAAAAAATAAAAAAATAATAAAATAAAATAAAAAGGGCTTTCATGGTTGGAGCCTGACCCAGTGCAACGCCGAATACATTATTGCTTTCAGAGCGTGGATAGCAGATCGACACGTGAAACACAGATCAAACACAGCCCACAGAAACAATGGGAGGAAGCATAACCAGAGTGAATTGATTCCTTGATCCTGCTGTACCAAAAAATTAAAGAGGAGCACTCCTGGGGTTTCTAACCCAGATACGACTTCAGCCACAAGCCATCTTTCCCGTGTTCTGGGATCTCTCGTGCTGGCTCTTTTTCTGGGTCTGAAACAGGGAACAGAGCAGGCAGTGTTGAGTTCTGTGGGCCCAGCTGGCTTTTTAAAAAAATTTAAATAGCTCTGTCCCTTCGCCCCTCAGCACATGCACAGGTCTGCGTGTACACGCACACGGGTTCATTTTCACTCCTCCCCAGAACTCAATACTAAGCAGGACAGACTCTGCCATTCCCCCAACAGGACAAGAGAAGGAAAAGGCAGAAGAGGCCCTAACAGGCATCAGGAAAAATTCTTAAAGCAAAAAAAGGGGTGCCTGGGTGGTTCAGTCGTTAAGCGTCTGCCTTTGGCTCAGGTCATGATCTCAGGGTCCTGGGATCAAGCCCTGCATCGGGCTCCTTGCTCAGCAGAAAGCCTGCTTCTCCCTCTCCCACTCCTCCTGCTTGTGTTCCCTCTCTCGCTGTCTATCTGTCCAATAAATAAATAAAATCTTAAAAAAAAAAAAGAAAGAAAGAAAGAAAAAGGTCCTAATCCCCAGCCTGGGGCCCATCATGTCTCTCTATGTCCAAGAGAGGACATGGCCCTTTGGCTCTCAAAGATCTGTTTAAATATGTAGGTGGTCTTGCTCCAGTCGGCTGGTTTTCATGTCGGCATTGACCCTGGGCTGACCCCAACCCCGAAGATCCAGATTGCCCTGCCTGACAGCTAAGGGCTGCCCACATCAGCCTTCTGATGACGGAACACCAAGGCCACCCTGTCGGGGTGGTCAGATGCAGCCAGCGTCCTCCCCCCTTCTGCTGTAATCCTGAGGCTGTCCTTTATTTAGATGCCGTAGTCCAGCCTACTCTCCAAGTCCCAGATCCACTGGCTGGAGACAAGCCGGAGATGGCCACAGGCCAGCTCCAGATGGCTCCCCTGAAGAGGCCTCAGGAGGACAGCCCCAGCTCAGGCGGCTTGTAGCTGAGATGGAGCAGAGATCGCGGGCTTGATTCTCCAAGGCCTGAGTTCAAATTCTGGCTCTCTCACTGGCTGTGACCTTGGGCTGCCATGTGACTTCCCTGATCCCAGTCTACACATCAGTCAGATGAAAGAGGAGAAGGCCCTGTGAGGGCAAAGCAGATGGAGACTTGAAGCTGCTGTCCTTCAAGTTTGGAAAGATGTGGCTTCAGGCCAAGGAACGCTGGTGGGACCACGGCAAGCTGGAAGAGGCCAAAAACCGATTCTCCCCTCAATTCTCCAGAGGGAGCGTGGACCCTGCCGACACAGCCCATTTGGCCTGCTAAGACCAGGCCAGCACACTTCCAGCTTCCAGAACAGCAAGAGAACAAACGTCTGTTGTTCCAAGCCATGGAGTATGCGATCAATTGTTACAGCAACAAGACTAGTCTACTACGGGCTTTACCTAGGGCCCTCGAGAGGCTTCTGAGAAGCTGTCTTCCCCGGACAGGCCCTCACAACCAGCTTGTAAAATGTGGGAGAGACAGGCACTATCTCTGTTACAGATGAGGAATTGGAGGCTCCCAGAAACTCAAGGCCAGAGATTGTGGCAGAGCTGAGACTAGAACCCAGGTCCTCCAGTGTCCGGCACTGCTCCCTCTCCACCAGCCACCAGGCCCTGTGCCCACCCTCTCTCCTCTGACCAATTCTGAGCAGGTAGAAAGAAGGGCTCAGCCCCCAGCCAGAGCTGGGCAAGGCCCCTGAGGGCTGGAGGCCAAGGGGACCACTCTCCCACCCCCTTCCTGGCCCTGGTGTTCTTGCCTCTGGATGAACGCTGCAGAGGAGGCCAGAGGAGAGGGAGTCCAGGGATGAGAATTCTCCCTCAGGGACGCACCTGGGAGCCCTGTCAATTCTCCTGGGCCTCAGATTCCTCTGCGGTGATGGGGAGACCCTAACGAGGCAGTCCCCCTCCTCCAGGAATTGTACGATTTCAGAATGCACGCCCATCCAGAAATGCCTGCGGAGAGGTAGTTGCCAGGGCCCCATGCTCCCCCTCAGGGCTCCTCGGGAAGCTTGCCGGGAGCACGGCACATGGAGCCAGCCAGGGAGGCCCTGCTCAGTCTCTTACCCATGTGGGCCCGGGCCACGACTCCTGGCTCTGCCCGGAGAGCCTGGGACAGCCAGAGACCCCGGGACCTTGAGGCTTGGGATATGCTAGCTAGCACAAGCTGTGCTGCTCTCCAGTGAGCCTTTGCTCTCGCTCACTTGCTCTCTCTTTCTCTCTCCCCATCTCCCCCTACTTTGCTCTTTCCCACCCTCTTCCGCCTATCCTCTCTCTGTCCTCGCCCTACTTTCTCACTGGCTCATTCACCTTGCTCCTTCTTTTCTTTCTAAATCTCACTTTCTGCCTCTCTCGCACTCTCTGCCGCAACTGACACTGGGAGCTCCCTTTCCGGACGAGGCCAGCGCCAGACTCCCCCTGAAACCACATCCTTGCCTACCCCCTCCTCCACTGCCCCTGCTTCCTCACACCCTCACTGGTCTCTCCTGAGAGCACACTCACCACTAATCACAGGCATGTGATTCCCCGTGCTTCTAGAGAATTCTTATTTAAGATACCATGTTAGGTTCTAGGGAAGTGAAATCAACAAAGACGTGGCCCCCTGCCCTCCAGGAGCTTCTGTCCTGTGGGAGAAGCAGTGCCATGGAGAATCCAGGGCAATCCCCATTGTTCTAGATGCCGCAATGGAGGGCCACTCAGCCCATCACAGAGCACAACAAAGTGGGTGATCTGTTGAGTGTGTGGAGTAATCAGGGAAGGCTTCACAGAGGAGGAGGTCCAGGTGAATAAGGATGCAGGGGAGAGAAGGGAGATGAAAAGGCAGCCAGAGGGAGAAGATAGGGCCGTAGTCTAGCCCACCAGGGGGCTGGCAGCTGGGGCAGGTGGCTGGAACGTGGGGAGACGGGCGGGGGTGGGGGTGCACTGTGTGGCACAGGTTAAGGCTGGAGAAGTTGTAGGGCCTCATCACAGCAAGCTTCTGGGAGCTCAGCTAAGGGGCTCAAACTTTGTCCCGAGGGCAGTATGGAGCCATTGACAATTTTAGAGAGATCCAGGTTTGGTTTTGAGAGCTTAACCTGGGCTGCAGAGGGCAAAGAGAGATTCGAGCAAGGAAGCTGGAGGCAGGGATTTAGACAGCATGACCTCTCAGGTTCCTTTCAGTCTGGAAGTTCTGGAAGTCTCCGGAGAAGACTGGGAGAGCTGTGGGACATGGGGAGGAAAGCAGGGCAGGAGCTGGCCTGTCAGCAAGCCTTGACGGAACTGTCAGCAGAGACAGCACGCAGTAAGCACACAAGGCCTATCTGTGTACCGGGCTCGGCCACACCTTGCCAACCCCGAGTCGGAGCCATTCCCACTTGGGCCCATCCCACAGCCAGGCCCTGAGATGCCTGGGGCTGGCACACAGGGCAAGAGGACAGAGCAAGATAGCAAAGATAGCAGGGCAATGAGGGATTGGGGAGAAGCCACTGAGGCCCTGGGACAGAGCTAGGTGGACGCAGGACCCCTGATGCTTGGGGCCCTCCCCTACCCCTGCCCATGGCTCAGCCCGGCTTGCCTCTCTTGTCTCTGGCAGAAGGGGAGTGCCCTGAGAGGCCCTGGCAGGGCTCAGACCACCCCTCAGAGAGAGGCCCAGTTTCTGCCAATCTGGGGAGGTGCAGAGCCCAAGATCAGACAGCAAATGGCCAGGGGTGGGGAGGGGGCGCCGCCAAGGGATGCCGGCTCATTACAATGCGGCACTCTGCGGCCAGCCTCCGCCCAGTGCCCCGGCCGCTCTTGCCAAGAGCCGTGTGCAGAGCTGTGGGGAACAGGGCAGGACAAGGAGCCCAGAACCAGGAGTCCCAGGAAGACAAGGAGACGCTTGTCGGGCTTCTGGGAACCGGTGGAGGCCACAGGGCCCGGGGCAGCCCCAGGCTGCCTGCAGCGGTGAGGCAGGGAACGCTGGCTCCCAGGGACTGGCACTGTGCCCCCTCCCACCCCACCCACTGTCCTTTCTGCCTGACTCCTTCTTGCCTGGCTTTCTACAACCCTCTGGCCAAAGGACACAGCTTGAATTCCTTTCTGTGTCATTTTGCACACGGACTCCTCCCCAAGGTGGAGGGCTAGAGGGCGTGGGTCCCCACCTGCTCCTATAAGTGACTCGCACCCGCACCCTCCAGGAGCTCCCAGTGTAAGGGGCAGACAAGACTGAGCCCAGCACGACTGCCCATGGTGCCATCAGCTGTGACAGATAAATGGCAGCCACGCTCAGGCGCTCCGTAGAGGCTCCAGGAGGGTGACTGTGGCCCGTGCTCAGCACGCCCCAGGCATGGCTCCCACAGTAGCTTGTGCCCTCCCCGCCTCAGCTCCGAGGCAGGTGTCATTGCTCACTTCCATCTTATAGGTGAAGCAGCCGAGGCCCAGAGCCGCTGAGTAACTTGCCCAAGGTCACACGGGTAAGAGTGGGATTTGTCCCTAGTGGCCTGGCCTCGGTATCTGCCCTGGAACTTGAGGCCAGATGAAGGGAATAGGGCACCTCTCTGGTCTTGGCAGCAACATCGGTGCCGGGTGGCGTGCATGAAGCCTGGAGTCAGGTAGACCTGTGACACTCTAGGCAGTGTTGGGCTCCCTAAGCCAGAGTTTCCTCACCACTAAACTGGGGACAGCAGCAGTGGGCCCCTTCCAGAGGGAAGTGAAGGAGCAGTTGGGTGTGGGGCCCTGAGAGCTGCAGGCACCAGCAGACCCCTGGATTTGCATGGACCTTTAAGGATCTCAAGGCCCTTTCATGTTAATTCATTCAACTTGACCTTGACTCACAGAAGCCAGGTGAGAGTTCTGGGGACCTGGTGCCCAGGCCCTCAGAGGGGTGAGGGCTTTAGGAATGACTTGTGCTCACCCTGCCAGGTAGAATAGCCAGGTCCCCAGAGTGGTGCCCCAAAACCCAGTTCCCCTCGCTCTATCTCCCCCTCACGGACTCTTAAGCCATTGCACAAAGGCAGGGATCACCCCACTAAGTGAGTCAGAGGGCACCCAGGATCGGCAGCCTCCAGCATTCAAGGACTAGGGGCCCCAAGTCAGCCGCCATCCAGATGACAGACCCAAATCTGAAAGGGAGGCTGGCAGGGGAGGGGAAGGAGGCGCTCCACCCCC